>JBAIZL010000008.1:9870762-9915762 GCA_036971475.1 Prosapia bicincta
CCCAGCGTTACTCCTGTTACGTCCTCCTGTTACTTGACTCCTCTGCAGACCGTATCTCGCTGTTCTACTACCATTATCCACCTTAGAAACCATCATCTAAATGTGCATGTCTGACTTGCTAAATGTTGCCCTTTCTATATTAAATATGGACTACTTTGTATATTCAAGAACTTACTTACAATTTTATAAAAATAAAAACTTTTTAATAAACCACTTTTGTCAAGCACAGACTGTACCGGGTCATCCGAGCAAATCTTGCACAAGAGTCCATCCACGGCTTGTTATTCTCTTTCCAAATATTCACATGATATCAGGAGCTACGTCGCCCAGCGTTACTCCTGTTACGTCCTCCTGTTACTTGACTCCTCTGCAGGCCGTATCTCGCTGTTCTACTACCATTATCCACCTTAGAAACCATCATCTAAATGTGCATGTCTGACTTGCTAAATGTTGCCCTTTCTATATTAAATATGGACTACTTTGTATATTCAAGAACTTACTTACACTTTTATAAAAATAAAAACTTTTTAATGATCCACTTTTGTCAAGCACAGACTGTACCGGGTCATCCGAGCAAATCTTGCACAAGAGTCCATCCACGGCTTGTTATTCTCTTTCCAAATATTCACATGATATCAGGAGCTACTTCGCCCAACATGTTCCTGTTGGTCTAATACTCTTTACATAATAGTCTCTTCAGACAGTTGAACGAATCCCTGCCCCTTCAATTACCTAAGTAGCTGAACAGCAACTGTGCTACTTCTTCAACAGTTGTTCATTTCTTTATAATGGGTCTTTATTTATATTTTCCAGTATTGGGGTTAAATACGGTTGTTTTAGGATCGAATAATATAATGACCTCGGTGTAAAGCCCACAATAGCTAGCATAATATTGCATTAAACATAGCTCATCTCATAGCTATCTTATTACTGTATAATAATGTCATGGAAGTGCCCATATTGTTAAAATTCAGGCCTAAAAGTTAAATTTTAAAAGCTCTGTATTATTTACTTGATCTGTGATTAAGTATGGCTTTCATAACTATGGTGAAACAACGATAGAAATGGAATATTAATAAGGAATATAATAATGTACATAATTTTATGTACATTATGTCTCTTTTATTTATATTAATTACCTCTTTGAAAATATTTAAAAAGTTTTGGATTTTTTTTCTTTAATAAACAATTGTGATAATTACAAATTTTGTTGTTAACTAAAATAAATTTCCGACCACAATTACTGTTTCGTAGATTCACACCCTATTATTAGTGCGGGGTTATTATTTTTCTATCGCGGTTCCATCGCAAGTCTACTCCAACTAACCATGTTTCGTCCCAGCTAGTAGAAGCATCATGTCCTTTAATAATCTTACTCCACCTTCTCTTCTTAATTAGAGAAGGCTTACTACTCTTTATCCCGAGGGAAAATAAATGTAGTTACAAAATGCTATCCTTTACGTATGGCTATAGTCATTTTCTACATCTTGGTTCAGTAGCCACCGGGATTTTATTTTTGTATCCCTTAACTGTGATTGGATATGCTTCATGGACGAGAACCGTAAAGGTGATGCGTACGTATAAATGAATATACGTATAAATACTTTAACTTAATTATATGTATTCATAAATATATCGAAATACATAATAAAATCTACGAAATAACAGTCCTAATTCGCCGATTTAGAGTTTAGTAACTTTATCTAAGTCGAAAGAAAGTTTTTTTTTAATGCGATTGCATGGTTATGATTGACATTTACTTTCACCAATTAAGATGAGTAAATAGCGTTGAGAGACGCCTATTACGTTTGGCATTTGTCATGTTTTGATAGTACTTTCACCGTGGCTGGAGAGCCGGCTGCGACAAAGGGTACCAGTCCCCCTAGCGGCTATCTTTTGTACTACATTATACATCATATAATAAAATTTACTGAATATGTAAGGCTATTCAATGTTCTACTTATGTTCTATATATATAAGTTGTGCTTAAAGATATTGCTATGTATTTATAGAATTGTGGAAGTATCAAGCACCTTAGAGACGAAGAAAATATGTTTTTGGGTCTTTTTCGAATACTGCCAGTCTGTCACGCTGGTTTGCTGTTAAAAATTCATTGCTACCTTCCAGATGAATGTTGTAAAATATGTTACCCACCTTGTGGATAGGATTTCCACGTTAAACAAGTTAGCGAGTACTCGAGTTTCAAGGACATCGTCACAGGGATTCCCCAGAGGGGTTGTGTACTTTCTCTGTACAAGAAATAAACCGGTAAAATTTTGATGTTTTCCTAATTTTTTAATTATAGTTTTTACTTGTGTATAATCATGACAAACATTTAAAACCAATCTTTGAACATTTATTACCTACCTAATTTAATTTTGATGTTTCCAAATTTTTATGTATAGTTTTTGCATATGTATAATCCCGACAAACATTTAAAACCAATCTTTGAACATTTATTACCTACCTAATTTAATTTTCATGTTTCCAAATTTTTATGTATAGTTTTTGCTTATGTATAATCATGACGAACATTTAAAACCAATCTTTGAACATTTATTACCTACCTAATTTAATTTTCATGTTTCCAAATTTTTATGTATAGTTTTTGCTTATGTATAATCCCGACAAACATTTAAAACCAATCTTTGAACATTTATTACCTACCTAATTTAATTTTCATGTTTCCAAATTTTTATGTATAGTTTTTGCTTATGTATAATCATGACGAACATTTAAAACCAATCTTTGAACATTTATTACCTACCTAATTTAATTTTCAGGTTTCCAAATTTTTATGTATAGTTTTTGCTGATGTATAATCACGACAAACATTTAAAACCAATCTTTGAACATTTATTACCTACCTAATTTAATTTTCATGTTTCCAAATTTTTATGTATAGTTTTTGCTTATGTATAATCCCGACAAACATTTAAAACCAATCTTTGAACATTTATTACCTACCTAATTTAATTTTCAGGTTTCCAAATTTTTATGTATAGTTTTTGCTGATGTATAATCACGACAAACATTTAAAACCAATCTTTGAACATTTATTACCTACCTAATTTAATTTTCAGGTTTCCAAATTTTTATGTATAGTTTTTGCTGATGTATAATCACGACAAACATTTAAAACCAATCTTTGAACATTTATTACCTACCTAATTTAATTTTCATGTTTCCAAATTTTTATGTATAGTTTTTGCTTATGTATAATCCCGACAAACATTTAAAACCAATCTTTGAACATTTATTACCTACCTAATTTAATTTTCATGTTTCCAAATTTTTATGTATAGTTTTTGCTTATGTATAATCCCGACAAACATTTAAAACCAATCTTTGAACATTTATTACCTACCTAATTTAATTTTCATGTTTCCAAATTTTTATGTATAGTTTTTGCTTATGTATAATCATGACGTACATTTAAAACCAATCTTTGAACATTTATTACCTACCTAATTTAATTTTCATGTTTCCAAATTTGTATGTATAGTTTTTGCTTATGTATAATCATGACGTACATTTAAAACCAATCTTTGAACATTTATTACCTACCTAATTTAATTTTCATGTTTCCAAATTTTTATGTATAGTTTTTGCTTATGTATACTCCCGACAAACATTTAAAACCAATCTTTGAACATTTATTACTAGCTTTACAACCATTAATTTGAGTAATTCGTGTTAATTTATAAGAGTGAGTAAAATTTACTCCTAATTCCCTTAGACGTGGCATTGATAAACACGACCTTTCTAGATTTAGTACACTCATGGCAGTTCTACGCTTTATTAGTAAACACGTCACAATAAGGAGTTTATAAAAGGGAATATTTATATGGATACAATTATGAGTAAACCCTTTTAAAAATTAGAAACACATAAAAGTTTTTTTATAAAGTTTTATTGATTGAGATTTTAAAACCTGAAGCAGAGAAATAAATAGAAAATAAACTCAAAGTATTATAAATAATTCAAAAATAATGATGGTATAGTAAAGACGGCGCTGAATAAAAGAGAGAAGTGTTTTAATTTGTAAAACAGACTTTGTTGGGCAAGAAGCGGATACTAGCAGCCCTTGAATAATTCACCGGGCTAGATGACTTGACCCCTCTATTGCATTTCAATTCATTGCCCCTTCAGGACCACTCGACTACAGGCTTTCAATTATGTACTGACCCTATACATCAACCGGCTACATTCTCTCAGACTTTTTACTGTTATAGTGAACTTATTCACTCCAAAACTTATGTGAAAGGCTTAAACGTAATAGTGGAACGAGTTACGTGTATTGTAGTAGTATTTATAAAGTAAAGATTGCTATAAATTAGAAGCAGTTAATTGTTAAGAACATTTTCGCGGTGATTTATACAGCTACCTAAAATCTCTATCTTTATGTAACTCGTTTCGGACATCTTTTATCGTTAAAAACTAAAAATTAGAAAACTTTCCACAGTAAATTATATTTTATAAATTTAATTGGCAAACAAAATTACCATTTGGCAGCTTCCAATAACGTGAAAAGTTCCTAAATACGCTAATATTCTATAGAACTACAGTAAGCAAGTACACTATGGATTTGCAACTTGTAACGAAGTAATACATTCTGTAAATAGTTAAGGCAGTGGTGTAGACAGGAAAACCTTTACATAACTAGTATTTTCTACATTTAATTGTTAAAACTAGTACTTAAAAAAGAAATATACTCGACAAGGTTTTGTTATTGGAATTGGCCATAAGGTACACTATTAATATTGGTTAGGCTAATTACAAAAAAATAAAATAATGATGTAACATTTTCTTTTACTGTCTTTTTCAGTGTTTATTATTTGTTTCTTGAACGTCGGTCCTTAGGTAGCGCATAATAAGGGTTTTAAGAGATACCTATACCGGGGCGTTTGGAAGGTTATACTTTCAGTTTTCAAAAAGCTGTCAGCACTATAGTTATTGGTTGGAAACTCGTGGTGTCCCTGGCGGAACCTGTCTAAGGGTCTTTAGTATCTACTTACTGGTGACAGGTATTGATATTACGTTCGTCGATCCTGGTGACGTACTTCACCCCATTCAGAGCTTCCGGGCTCCGGAATACAATAATGGTACCACAGCATCATGTATGGAGCTCGCGGAGACTCTGACTCCCGGTACATGAGTTGAAGATACGTTTCAGGGGGTTAGTTGTTTCACATCCTATGGTAGACTCTCCATTTCTAATAAATTCTACACGTAATAATTTTACTAATCCCTTATACAAATAATATTACTATTAATTTATTAAACTTTAGCTGAGCGACGATGAATTCACGTATCGTCAACTTCGCCTCCACAAACTACTATTTATTTCAAGTGGTCCCCATTGTCATTGCAAGTACAAGAATGTATGAGATTACCCTTGTAACTAAAATATCCGAACATGAGTAGCATTCGCTTTACTTGAACAAATTACTCATTCATTGATGATTGCATCAGGACATAATCCTAAAGATCCATTAAATTCTCCATAGAGCTATCTGTTCATAGTAACACAAACATTCACGCTGTAAACAAAATAAAGAATACTATAATTTTACCTTTACAAGAGTTGGGTAACTTTTATTTCTATTTTAACCGACTTTTGAACCATTTACAGTATAAATACTTTTTACCCATTACCAAGAATTAAACCTATATCAAAAGTAATATCAATTACTTATATAAACAAAAAATTATTATTTATAAATCAAAACTAACTCGTTATTTTAGAAAATCTTGCACTATTCATCATTTTCGATTCCTTTGCTCGATTACTTTGTGGCTTATATCGATAATTTGGGAACTACCTGTAAATGTTTCTTCTAGTATCAAAAATTAGCGAACTTATTAAGCTTAAGTACTTTTCATCTTATTCGAGGCTACCAAATGATCATACAAAAGTTATCGTATAACTTACAATAAGTTTATTTGTTTTAAAACACATGAATATTGCTCAGCTGTTAGCTATTCCTCATTTGCTCGGGTTATGTGTTTTAAAATAAAAATAACTCTAAATTCAATGGTTACGCCATAGGAGAGAAATAAATTTCATTTATTTGTATTAATTGCAGTAAACATTGTCTATTAAATCATTTTAATACCTTTTCAACATAATTTGGAACCCCAATTTATCAAGTTTTATCAATTTATCTACAATTACACTACAAATAATTTGTATTACAATTGTACAATTATTGTATTCTTTAAAAACTTGAAAAAACAGCCATTTTGTACACAATTAAAACGCCGTGTATATTTAACGGTAAATTTACATTTATTATTCAAATCCTGGACGAGGGGAAATTCCATCCAATAAAAAAGCGTTCCCATTGCGCTGCTTAGCAAAAGCCTTTTAGGTCCCGGCTGGTTTATCAGCTTAGCGAAATTTGTATTTTTACAGAGCATTTCAAACAATTACTATCTATCTGCTGAATTAGATTTGTTTATTTACTTTATTTTAAAAAATAATAAAATTTTACAAGCATTTGCCATCATCATAAAACGAATAATTAATTTGATGGTAAACATTGTTTTATAAACTGTAAAACCAATCAAACAGGTTTGCAATACTTGTTTCTGCGAAACTATAACTGTGACTCTAATATTGCAATAATCCCGAAGTAATAATTAAGTAACTCGTGGTCTGGGAGTTTTTTTTTTAAAGTTTATTAAAACATATTAGTAATAATGGTCCTTAAACTCAAATATAAGAATGTTTACAGATATTTGAATTCTAAATGATTATTATAAATTATCGGAACGTAAATACATTCTCTGTATCATATCTTCACATTTTCTCTACGCAATTATTTCTCTCCTACTCAATGTCAATGTTACTCAGTCTGGCACTCAAACCCTATGTTCCTCGCTCACTCTCTCTCTCTCTCTCTCTCTCTCTCTCTCTCTCTCTCTCTCTCTCTCTCTCTCTCTGATATATTTCTCTAGCCGACATGCTCAAGTTTGTTTAACAGTATATCAGTAAGCTTGTTTCCGTTTCTTTTTCGCGCCTTCTCTCTCAATTCGTTTCAACTCTACATCTAGCTATTTCTTTGTTTTATTATCTTTTCATTTCTCTTTTCTTTCCCTCTTTTTTTGTTCTGTAGTATATGTACATTTTAATTCTCAGTACAGATTTTTAAGTATGAATATGAATGTCTCTCTCTCTCTCTCTCTTTCTCCGTAATCTTCATTTAACTTATTTCTCTTTAGCTTTTTATTATACCTCTTAGTACCTCATATAACTTTAGTATTTATACATCTTTTCTCCTTCTTTACGTCTCTCTACCCGTTCATCTTCAACTATAACGTCTTCTATTTGTTTTTATCTACCTATATGTTCCTGACTCTAATTTGTTCGCATTTTATATACATTTAACAATTTTTAAAACAAACTAAGACCGGAAGTTAGTTAACTCTCAACAGATGCAAAGAAATGATCATAACATACTTTTTGACTCATAACGCAACCTCCCCATATGAGTATTGCATTTCATATGACTGTAAAGAAAACTAATATTTCAACACAAGCTATTAGTAACGGCTTGATGCATATATGCGTAAGTTATTCTCCAATTTTAATGTGAACAGGTGAAACTGTGTGATTTCATAAGACCTCCTGGATGGGATAAATTTGTAAACAAATTTGGCAATATAAACCAAAACCGCGTCTGTAAGTCATGGTAACCTACCCGTGCTGATCCTGCTCCTACGTATTGGCAATGGACGGCAAATATTAGTTATAATCTAAAGTGTTTTTAAATGTACGGTTTCTCATTAAAGCCGGCAAACACACACTGCATTTATCAGATTACCTGGACGCAAAAGAAGTGCAAAACAAACAATGACGGGCGTACACATGACATATGTATTCATTATTTACATCCGAATGGCGAATCCACGATTTATTTCACAAATGTCAATTAAATAAAAAAAAACACAACCTCGATGTTTACAGAGATTAAAGGCCGAAACCATTGCGATGTGGAAACAAATTAAAAATCCAAAGCGAGGCGAAGTTTACCATTTATATACTCAGCGTTTAATTACACATTCTAAACTTTTACTATTTATATTTTTTTAATTTCAACGAAGGGGTGTTTTTAAACTGATGTGCGTTCAGGAATTTTTAATCTAACCGTCATTTAATCAACCTGTTTCACTGCACTAGAAGCCCGCTTGCGATCGTAAGCCTTGCCTAGTGCTGTGTGAAATATTTAGCCTGTCCATTGTCTCTGCCCACTGCATACATGCCTTCCCGAACACATTCACTTTATAGAGCTAACCTATTGATTGATTCACCGTTAAAAGTCGTTTTGTATAAGTGATAAATAACTTGGGTGTGTGACAAGAGAGCGAGTTTTACGGGACATCAGTGAAAGAGTTCATTGCGCGCGTCTTGCCGTTGAAAACTTAACTCGTACTTGAAATTATGCATAAAAGGTAGTCTTAAAAATAGTACATATATTAATTTTGGTTACATTACAATACTATATCTGCCATAAAGAAATATATATATATACCATGAATATTAATATACTTCGAAAAGTGTCATTGTGGGTAAAGCAAAACGTGACTCGGTAATGGAGGGACATCGAGGGACCATGCAAATTTATGGTGAAAAATTTCTAAAAATGCAGAAAGAGCGTCCTTCCAGCACCTGGACCTTGGGTTCCCACCCATGCCAAGAAAACGATGAAGCGATGAATGACTTTCTCATAGGCTGAAACAAATTTTAGCGACATAAGGAAGCCAATCAAATTTGAAGAGTGGATAAACCTTATGTAAACGATCCAAAGGGCAAGACCAGGGAATCAGTCAAGTTTAATGCCTCGAGAGACCGACTTTAATTTAGAACTTGTTACAATATTTTAACGTTAAGTTCTAAATTAAAGTAAAAAAAGTAACGCCGATAAAGTAAAAGTATTGAGGTATATTAAGAGAGATAATAAAGTAGTAGAAGAAATTAATAAGGGAGATATTACAGAAATAAAGTCAGTTACGGTATAGAAGCGTTTGTAGTGATTAGAGAAAGTGAAGTTGTGAAGTAAGTGGGTGGTCAAGTGAAGTGAAACAGGGAACCCCGCAAGCCATAAGAGACATCTATAAGTATACATTTATCTTAAATATAAAGCTAACTCTTTAAAGTCAAAATATTAAGAGTTTTATACACTTTGTATTATTTCTTTTTAAACAGTAATAAGGCATTTAAATATAAAACTTATCAAACCAGGTGCAGTAACCTATACACGCCTTAAGATAATTTATAACATTTTACTAGAATTGTTAATTTAATAATAAATATAAACGTTTTGATGCCTACCGGCAAATTAGAGTTAGTAAGAATTAATTTTGAGTAGCTACCTATAAATGCTACCGTTTCTAACTCACGATTAAAATTAATCAGTTATTGTAAACAAGTAGCTGCTTATTAATTTGATTTCCTTAGAGACAAATATCCTGAAGGACAATTTGAGTAAAGGTATGTTATAACATATGTGTATATATATATATATATATATATATATATATATATATATATATATATATTAAAACAACACAGGTTATTTAAATACAAGAATATTTATTATTTTATATCCAAAGCTTTTCGTTGGCAAACAGTACCAACATCATCAGGAATGAAAATTACAAATGTAGTTGGTACTGTTTGCCAACGAAAAGCTTTGGATATAAAATAATAAATATTCTTGTATTTGAATAACCTGTGTTGTTTTAAATTATTAAACAAGAAAACGTATTTTATATTTATATATATATATATATATATATATATATATAGAGAGAGAGAGAGAGAGAGAGAGAGAGAGAGAGAGAGAGAGGCAGGAATGATGGCGGCATATTAACTATATGTGAGCAAACGTGTCCCTTAGACATGGTTTAGGCTGAAGTACCACTACGATCGATAAATTTACTAAATATGATTATAAAACTGGTCGCAGTTTGATATTGTAAACAATATGTAACGTGATGCTCTGGATTTTAATAGCAATAATGACGTCATGACTCAGAGTATAAAGTAAAGCTTCAAGGCAGTGTTATACATACCATATGAGTGTTAAAGCATGTTATATTCAAGGCGTATGAGTGTTAAATACATATTAAAATATCGATCACTGGAAAATATATCGACGCACGTTAATTCAATATTGTCACTTGCATTCTTACACTTTAGGTTTAAAACCAAAACCTAATCTTCCTTAAATCATGATTGGATTTATACACAATCCTCCATTAAACTGGGGGGAATACCAGTATATGTATACCTTCCCTTACATATGTCTAATATATTCACATAAATAAACCCTACTCGATTGCTTTAACATTTATAAAAGCAACCTCGCTACTGATCTATTTTCCATTCTAAAGGTTAATCAAATTAATTAACACTTGAAATGCTTTTTAATTAAATGAAGTGCCATAAAAAACCCACTAGGCTCAACTATTTAATCCACCCCGTAATAGGTTTTTAATGTACGTTTGTAAAGCGCACTCCAGTACTGTTTCGAGGCTACGGTTGGGAGGTAAAATATTTATAATGCATTCAGGTACATTTTCCCTTTTAGTGTGATGCCCTTCTTCTCTTCGGATACATAAAACCCGTTCTCACACAGTTTTGTACTGTGTTTAGTGTTAATACGTTTGTATTTATAACTAGAGATTTTAACACGGGGAGGTCGTTACATTTCATTACAACGTCAAATATAAATAAATAAAACCTCTAAACCACAAAATCATTTTATTTAAATCCTTATGTACATTTCGATTGCAAAGTAATCATCTTCAGAGGAAATTATTACAAGAATGACTGTTATACCGTGCTCAATATTATCATCCATTAATATAAGTTATTCTTGTAATAATTTCCACTGAAGACGATTGCTTTGCAATCGAAATGTACATAAGGATTTAAATAAAATGATTTTATGGTGAAGAGGTTTTATTCAAATAAAAATTACACCATAGTTGCTAACGTCATTAACGCATTGCACAATTACAGTTAATATTGTAAATATTGTAATTTAAAATATGTTTATGTTAAAATTGAATTTGTTTGATAAAAGCAATATTTTTTTTTAAATAAATGAAAAAAATGCATAAGAAAAGGGAGGTAATGGTAAAAAAAAGTCAAATTACTAGAAAAAAGTTAAAGCCACACCACCGCTGATAAATTTACCTCAGGAATGAGGCGGAGGAGGGTGAATAAAAATGATGACTTCACTCTCTATTAAATAGTCTCACTATTAAGTAGATAAGAGTATGTTTTCTAATAACTTTATTCATTTTTTGTAGTTGTGACATTACGCTGTAATTTAAAAAATCACCATCAAAATACATACTTACAGCTAAAGAAAATTTCTGAAAATATTATGTAAATGTATGTAATTTATGCAACAGTATAACTTAATGGAATACAAGCAAAGGATTTCAATTTTTATTTTTTTTGTAAATATTCGAACTAAACAATTTTTAACTCTGGAGTACATCATTGCACTGAAGTAAAGACGCGTATTTTTAAATAAACTACAACCAACTAAATATAAAGTTTGATTATTGAAGTGCAATGCTAAAGTCGGATGCACGAATATCACAATATTTAAAAAAATAATATATATATATATATATATATATATATATATATATATATATATATATATATATATATATATATATATATATAGGTAAATAAATGAAGGGGTAAGTCCTTATAATGACATTAAAATAAACAAGGGGACAATAATCAAGAGGGTGCAAGGGTGGGAGAAAACATAGGCACTGAAGAATGGCTTTGAAAGTGTAAATATAAAGATTGCCTACGTTTTTCTTTTGTATATAGTTTCTATAACTAGAGAGCGCGTGTACTTCAGAAAACGTAATGACTTCGCAGTGTCGCGAACCTACTATGCTTCATTGAACTAAGAGCTGGTGGTATAATAGCCTTATTCAAATATACTTCCACCTACTTATCTATACACGCTGTTGTAACTAACTAGCCGGCATCTATCGACAACTCCAAAAGAGAGAAGGTTTAGGTAATGTAAGGCATTGTTCTCTCTCAACGATTGATCCCTCCTATACGATGAAAAATGGTTTTGTCAAGAACACAAAGTGCATTTGAAAACTTATTAATTTTTTTTTTTAATGATTGTTCATCTTCTTCTATTTAGATTACATACACTCTTTAGGCAACGTTTCTTGCGTTAAAATTCTTCTTCTTTCAGTGCTCTTATTGTTTTTAGTTTGATTATCATCAATACCACTCACAATTTCTTACCTCTGCCTTGAGAAATTGGTCCGTGTCGCTGCTCAGCCTATACATGCATTCTTCATCCAGCAGTGCCTCCTCCCGACGACCCCTTCCCCCAAATCCTGCTTGTATAGTAAATAGCAGCAATGCATACCATCCTTCTTTCCTGTAGATTCCCAAAGTATCTAAGTTTTCGCTTTTTCATAGTCAGTAAAATCTATTTTTTCGTACTTTTCAAAATGTCCACGCTTGTAATCGTTTCCTCCCCCCTCCTCCAGAAATTTCTCATTTTACGAAGGTTCATTCACATTTCAAAGGCCTTCAGTCTCATATCATCTATCTTTAAGTCTCCACTCCATAGTACACCGGTAATACATAGGTTCGTATCAGTAGTTACTTTCACGTAGATAGTACTCTTAGCATCTGTAAACTCGTTTCGTCACATTCTGTCCTTCTTTGAAATCAGCATATTTTGCTTTGTCAACATATTAAATTAAACTTACTTATTTGTAATGTTGAGAAATCTGTATGGATTTTTTTAAATGAAATATTTTTAATGAAGGCAAACGCCAACAGGCGAGCGGAACCGAATTTGTGTTTGGAATGTTTAAACAGTGAATAGATAAAAACTACTTCTGTTTTAGTTTGGTTTTACGGGTGCCTGAGGTTTTGCACTTTGTCATGCGTTGAGAAATACTTTTCACGAAATGTGAACACAGCCAATCGCCAGCAAGAGCAACAGTTTGTACTTGAGTGACGATGGAAAGGAAAAGGTCATTTTGGTTCAACAAGTTCTCGTGGCGGCTCCACCCTTCCGTCGTCTTGCAAATCGAAATCTATCAAAGGTAATCCAATCCTGGTTTATAGTCTTGACCTGCATTAAGTTGGAAAGTAATTTGTGCTTAACTTATGTACAATAGTTCATACAATACACAATGCTAAACATTATGGTGGTGAGGGCAGGAGAGAGATATAGAGTGAGAGGGAGGGAGAGTGAGGCTTGTCTCTCTTTATGTCAGCCTCAAGAGAGAATAATTATATCGCTTCAATTCCTTTGATTAGTCTTGTTCTATATGTTCTCATCCGTGTAAGCTTTGCCTCTTTACAGCTTGTAAACATTTCTCTAGAGTCAAACATACTGTCTGTAATATGTACTCCCAGTTATGAGGAAAAAAATGAAAAAAAAGTTAAATAATATTTTTTTAATCATGGTCTCTCGTATTGTGATCTCAGCGGTGAAACGTCATTAAATCGCCGGGTGAAATACATCCTTTTAGTTTACGTTGAGTGTGTGTGTGTGTGTGTGTGTGTGTGTGTGTGTGTGTGTGTGTGTGTGTGTGTGTGTGTGTGTGTGTGTGTGTGTGTGTGTGTGTGTGTGTGTGTGTGTGTGTGTGTGTGTGTGTGTGTGTGAGTGTGTGTGTGTGTGTGTGTGTGTGTGTGTGTGTGTGTGTGTGTGTGTGTGTGTGTGTGTGTGTGTGTGTGTGTGTGTGTGTGTGTGTGTGTGTGTGTGTGTGTGTGTGTGTGTGTGTGTGTGAGGGAATATTGTACCCTACAATTTATAAAAATATCTATCATTTTGTGAAAAAGAACCCAACTGCAAAATGTTCTAAAATGAGGAAGGACACTGTCACTATTTTTAAATAAACTATGATTAATGTATAATAAACAAACTTATCTAGCCATAGTAATGTTTTAATAACTTAATGTACATTTCGGCTGTAAAACAAACATCTTCAGAGGAAACAAAATATAAACTGACTTCTCTTACTACATTGTTATGTAATTTAAAACCCCCTCTAAACACAATATTGTCTTAAAACGTTAATGTACATTTCGGCTGTAAAAAACCATTCTCAGAGAAAAGTGAAGAGAAGTGGCTATAAATCAGGCAACAATACAAATCCATTTCATGATTTGATGGTAAGACTAGTCAGTTTCCTTTGAGGATGGTTTGTAGCTGAAATATACATAAGGTTGGTTAAACGATATTGTGGATAGGGGGGAGGGGGTTACGTGGTAATTATTTTAGGCATTTTATTTATTTTTCATTTTAGACTTTTGTTGCAAAACCATTTCTGAAAAATGTTGGTTCGATTATGCTGATATTTTTTAAACTGAAGGGAAATGATGCCAACACGTGACCGAAACGTGTATAATATTGTATTAACAATCAGTATAAAGTGATCGTTTTGCGGGGCCTTAAATCCTAACCTATTATAAGAATGTTTCAGAGCTTAGAAGAATCGCAGCCTATTCTACGGAAAGTGTACGCGGTTCTGCTTCAAAGAAGGCGACCGGGAAGAAACAATGAAATATAGCGAGCAGTGAGTGTTCAACGTGCTTTAAGGTTGCTATGATTGTTTAGCCATTACGGCTATGAAACGGTTTAATTAAGGCAAGACATTTAAATATTGCATTTGCGAGAGGGATTAAACTGGTACGAAGTGTTTGCGCTAAATGTGTTTTGATTATTTCAAAATTCACTTCCAGTATAAATCCCAAAGCACATTCATCAAATGCGCATTAAAAACGTATTACTGGTGGCGGAATGACGCTGAAACATTGGACTGGAATTAAATAAATCCGAATCATATTAGGTTGAGGAGACCCAATGCTACGCTGACGAGCCTATATGGAAATGTAAATGTCGGTGTATTTGTTTTGGAGGCTTAATAGTCTAAGGTAGTTTCCAAATCTCTGGCGAGGAAATATCTATCCAAAAGGGTACTTAATACTTTCAACCTATTATTATGATAATTATAAACCGATTATTCATAATTTACACTAGTGGTTTTTTTTAATTGAAGAACTTCTTCCGCCGCTTGAAAATTTTTAAATTAAACAGAAATATACACTTTTGTTTATCTGAAATATGTTTGTAATTCCTTTATTATGTTCACGCTCTCCTTAGGATAAGGGTTCAAATTTTCTGTCATTATTAAAAAGCTTCTACTCATCCACTCAAGTTCAAATGCATTTTTTTACCTTATAGTGGATGACACTCGATGATAATACATTTTGTTCAATTATAATTTCATTATTATATTTTAATGGGAGAAAAACGTCCCACAAAATATGCAAGGTATGCAATGTAGTTATTTCGTCCCATTTGGGTTAAAATAAGTGGTAACATATGATCTCATAAAGAAACTGATTTTATGTTATAGGTTATGCGGTAGAACAGCTGTTTTAACGTATAGGTTATGTGGTAGAACAGCTGTCTTAACGTATAGGTTGTTACTTTATTTAATTATTCAATAAATACTATAATAAAAAGTAACTAAAATACAAACATTATTTGTTGACTTACGTCAGAATTGATTGTAAAATACTTTTGTTTAAATGACTTGTTTTCTGTGTCTGTAGCTTCAAGACTACCAGCCAAGTTATTATTGCCTAGGGAGCTCAAGAAAGGTTTGTGATACTTGGAAAAGTAAGCACATAGAACCTCATTGTATATGATCATTGGAACACGTTGTAAGATCGTACGTCTGGACTAGACTTACTCTCTATCGGGGTCAAAAACGTGCCTCCCATCAAATCGTGAAAAGAATACGGAACCCACGTGACTAAGAAGAGAAAGAAGGAGGAGATGTTGTTAGGTGGGACTAAATAGAGTATATTATGATTCCTCGACAACGATAAATTATGTTTAAGGTCACCTCTCTGAAATAGACTCTTTCGAGGTGATAAAATTCTTTAAAAGTCTATCCATAGCAAGCTTTTATAAAGAGAATGGAAGGAAAGGATGGAGGTGGGAGGTAAGACTAAGGGAAGGAAATAATGATCCTCTGGTAGTCGGATTAGAGGATTAAAATGGCATCACGTGTGCAAGGGTTACTATTTGAAATACACCTGCTTTCTGTCGGAGTCGTATAAAGTGTAACAATCTACCCAACACATACAGTTGTAGAAAGGATGGTAAGAATGATAGAAAGACAGGACTAAGGAAATGCAATATTGATTCTCTGGTACCGGGATCAAGGGGTTGTAATACCGCGTGGGTAGAACCACTTATTTGCTCTTTATATGAAGAGAGGTGTCTACGATCTCCCTAAAGAAACCTTAAGATATTATATTTATAGACTTTGTGGCTGAGGTTTAGGAAAACTAGCATTTAAAGTCAGGTTTACTGAATACTTCTATCACAAACCATGAATGTCGACGTTTCTTGCACCAATGTGGACAGACGTCAAATAATCAAAGAAGAGCGTCTCCGAAACCGTACAAAATACAAAGTTTATATCGAAACAAAAACAAACTAACGTACACAATGAAATTGCTCACGGATCAATGAGAATGGTGCATTATGTTGGACAACCTTTATTTATCTTAAATCTACGAATAATAAAACACTCGTTTTATAAGAAACGACTGCTTCTATTGCCCGAACATATTCCATGGTTTTATTAAAATTGTATTAATCATTTAAAACAAAAAAATTATTTTAATTAAATTTGGAAAATGCCCAGATATTGCTTCACATTAAACATAACTGAGATTATTGTTTTATATGAAAACGAGTATTGATTATTTTATTTACAAAAGCAACCATATCGCATCTTTATTGGAACATAATACGGGTAAGCTTCTCGTAATAGAAATATTTTCAACATTTCAAAGATTGGAATTTCATTACGGAATTTAACGCTCGAATGGTTGGCAATACTGAATGCTTTTTAACCGTGGACAAACAATACACTGCTGTTGTTCCCGGGGCGTATTTATTAGTTTTTCCTGAAATATTACACAGAGGCCGTCAAAATTTTCTTGAAGGGTGTTGAGATGGTCTTAAACATTGCAAGTCCGTCTTCCTAAGGCGAACGTCCAGTTTATACAATCTCTGTATTTTTTTTAAGTAATGTAGCTACGACATTCCAATATCTACAGTTTATTTATTTTGTAGAAGCGAACTAAATTGCTGATCATAACCTTCAGCTGTTTTAAAGAATGAGTTCATTTCGACTGAAATGTCGAAATCTTAAAACCCATTCTATAAAAGTATGACGTTACGTCATTCTTTGAGCGCTCAAATATTCAAACTTTCCTTACTTTAACCAGCGGTGCCTTCGCTCCTCAGCCACCATGTCCAGTGGGGTGCCAACAAGAGCAAGCCCAAGAGGAATTCACCGTCCATTCTTCAAGCACTTCAATATAAAGGGGATTGAAATAATGAAATCTTTGATTCTTCGCTTTGCCAGGTTGGGTTTTTTATTCCTTAGGATGTCTATGTGGCTTAGGTTCCATCTCAGCTACACACGCGCACGCACTTGAACACGCACAATATTACAAACACATTACTCGTATTTAGATTTATTAAACACTGGACTTTAAACAGACAGTCCGTCGGTGTTTTATTTTTCTCAAGACAGCAAGGGACTTGTAATGTGCAGGAGAGGAGCTCACCTATTAGTGGATGTGGAAGACCAGGCTAACGCCTACCATCACATCTAGGCACAGTAGTGAACAAACCAGTAATTGTGACAGACGGATATATGTACAGCAGCGATGTTTTACAGACTCCGATTCAGCTGTTTCCCCCCGCTACCACTCTAAATAACCAGTAGGCTACTGCGCGTCGACGTTTTTGCGTCGCAAGTTACACTTATTATGGCCACGTGCAAATTGAACAGAAAGACTATCTTGTGGAGGAAAACAAATAAAACTCTTTTTCTTGCGTTATGATATCGCTCCCTCTTCTCTAGATTTCGGGAGGTAAGAGCCATTGTTACAGATTTACAACCAATACGATCTCCAAACCACTACTTGAACTCTCAGGAACTCTAGTCCAACATTTTAAGTCCAGAAGGTTTAGGCAATATCAGTTTGAACTGACATCACAAATCATGTATATTTTTTAGGGGAGCTGGATTGTATAGGGTTAAGATATTCAAGTGTGTGTGTGTGTGTGTGTGTGTGTGTGTGTGTGTGTGTGTGTGTGTGTGTGTGTGTGTGTGTGTGTGTGTGTGTGTGTGTGTGTGTCTGTGGCTATTCTCATATCACGAACACAATTACCCCTTTCAGTAGCTTCGTTACGAGTTTCACATTTTTTAACAACTTAATGGAGAACAGAATAAAGCAAAACGCATCAGGCGTGAAGCAATACAGTCAATAAGTAATTAAGAACACTAATCTTTCCAAAGACTTTAGATTGCACTGGGTATCGATACAGATGAGGTTTTGTCACTAATGACGAGAGTGATAAGAAGCTGCCCCTTCCTTGTGACAAAAGGTTAGAATACTTGAAGCTAGGTTAGGTTGTGTTGGATAAAGTAGCTTTGTACCGTCCTGAAATACAACAACAATAAATACGACTTGCATGTCCGTTGTAGATTTGTTGAAATAAAAAACATTTTAAACCAAACGTCACATAAAGAAATCCGCTTATTATTTCCGAACTTATATTTGAAAACAGCAAAATTATACGCCAAGAGGTGTTCATATCAACTATGCAGTGCTAAAACAAAGTATGCGTGCAACATTAAGGGAAGTCCTCGAATAGCGAAGGGCGAGGAATGTGTTGGAACTATCTTAACACCAAGATACTCGCTATTGTAACGCTGGCATAGTTGGGAGTTCTCCTAAGTAGAACAGACAATACACGTCTTGAGGAAGTACTTTGCCAGGGAACCGTGCAGAATAGGGGTCAGCTAGAGGAATGTGTTTCGGCGATCGGGAATATCCTGCGATGAATACACTCATACAGGATACATACAGTATTTCTTAATGGATGTTTTGGTTTTAACTATTTATATTTAAGAAATAACAAAATCTTTGATTCCAAGTATAATATCTTATATAAAATTTCAAACGTTGGCAGCTTTACCTATTTGTCATGAACAAGTATAATAAATTGTCGCAGCAATATCGGTTTTAGCACTTCCAAAGAAGAAATTAGAAAGCCAATACTAAACAAAGAAAATGAATTTGAAAACTTTTTTTGCACAAAACACGTGAGCTCGAGGAAAGTTTTGGTTTAATGCATTTACTGGTTACTGTTTAGGGCAGTACGTATGGAGAGCAAAGTCAAACACCGTCATCCGATTAGTGACGAAATTGATTGCACTTTTTGGATTCTTATAAAATAATGCAAAATTATTTCAAACATTTAAATCAATGAAAATCCGTTCTTGTTGGTTTGCTCTTTCTATAAGCCCTATTATTTAAAGCATTGTGAATCGGGCTTTGTACAAGGTATGAACTTAGTATGAGAATTGGTAAATATTTAACTATCAAGCCCGTATATTGGTAAAGGTTAAGGTTTACCAACATTAGGAAGAAATTTAGTAAATACGATTTTTGGGCTCTTATCAATACACCTTGGGAGTTTCTAAGTTTAACAAATGAGTAAGTAAATGTTGGATTTTGGAATAAAACACTGAGTATTCCATAATAATTTATTTCTATTACATATCAATAAAATCCTACACATCTCTCTTATTTATTAGTTGTTATTTAATCAACAAGTGTTGATATATATATATATATATATATATATATATATATATATATATATATATATATATATATATATATATATACCTTAACACTTACAGAGTCTGGGTTTTAAAAAGAAATATTTACCGAGTGTATAATATTATAAATTACCGACGCTCACAGAAGCGTTGGGACTTTCGCCAAAAGTAGTTCCGTCATTTTTAATATTTATTAGAAGATTTCAATATTTATCTATATATGGATTAAAAGAATAAAAATTCTCAATTAAATTAATACATTTTCATCAAACGTTTGTTAAAATCTTTTTTTGTAGATGTCAACACCTGAATTTTTGGATTTTCGAAATATAAATTTTATTGGACCTACTGCCAATACTTTGTAAATATAAATTGTAAAAGGTGTTGGAAAATTCATTATGATTACAGTTAAGTAACTAATTTCTTTCCAGTTTTGTTTTGTATTACACTATTGATTGACGCCTGATGTTATATTATAAATTTTGGCTGGTGCTATTATTTATATAATCATATTATTTTTAGATTAAAATTTGTTTCTCAATGTTATTAACTGAAGATAATATATTTTTAAATAGTTATGTATTTTCATTATTTCTATTACAAAGCAATTTTGTTTTGTCGCTGTTCGTTTTCAAAATATAATATCAATTTTAAACATATTAGGCAATTATTGTTTTCCATGTATCATTTCTTTACATCTTGCAACTAGTAAGTTCTTGCATTACGTTCGATGAAACTTAATTAATCACTTTAACATTTGTTTATGACTATTCGAACTTTAAATTTTGTAAATAATTAAATAATTTTTTACAAATTTACAAAATTTAAAGTTGGAACAGTCTTACGCGATGTAAAAGTGATAAGTAAGTGCTATCTCACGATAAGTTTTTATTTTCTATATCCATACTTTTGTTTTCCTAAAACTGAATTTCTTACATTTCTTAGATTATACGAGTTTGCTATATTATCCATTTTACGTACATAATAACACAAGATTTCTGACCAAGGAGTTTAAATTATTTTGCTTTTATAGACTGACTATATTTTCCATCTCCCGTACATCCTAACACTTGATTTCTTTTATACATTGACTATATTTTCCATTTCCCGTACATCCTAACAATTGATTTCTTTTATACATTGACTATATTTTCCATCTCCCGTACATCCTAACACTTGATTTCTTTTATACATAGACTATATTTTTCATTTCCCGTACATCCTAACACTTGATTTCTTTTATACATTGACTATATTTTCCATCTCCCGTACATCCTAACACTTGATTTCTTTTATACATTGACTATATTTTCCATTTCCCGTTCATCCTAACACTTGATTTCTTTTATACATTGACTATATTTTTCAATTTCTGTACATCCTAAGACTTTATGTCTTATACTGGAAAATTATTTCTCTGATTTTATAAATTGACTATATTTTCAATTTCCCGTACGTAACAAACTTGATATCTTAACAGGGAATTTGACGTCTTATACTTTATAAATTGACTATATTTTCAAATATAACCTATCGTTAACGTTACATATGTTTTACATTATATATATTATTTTGGAAACGACCAAAGAGACACCCCCAATGTCGAATCGAAATATAGAAAGTATGTTGTAAATTTAATTTACTCAAAGATAGTTATCCTCTACTCCTGTGTGGAATAAACACCAGGTAAAATAAAAGCATATATATATATATATATATATATATATGTATATGTATAATAAAGAACAAAAGTCTAAATACAAATACAAGAATTATAATTGAATTTACAATTCAATTATTTTACAATTCAATTTCAGTACAATTTACAATTCTTGTATTTGTATTTAGACTTTTGTTCTTTATTAATACACAAGAAAACATACTGCAATATATATATATATATATATATATATATATATATATATATATATATATATATAGGAGATAATTATTTTTCCTGAATAATATATGTATTAAAAGTATTCTTGTTTTTAAAAAATTTTTAATTTATTAACTATATTACAAGAAAACATATCACCATATTTTATATATATATATATATATATATATATATATATATAATTTTAAAACAACATAGGTTATTCAAATACAAGAATATTTATTACTTTATATCCACAGCTTTTCGTTGGTAAACAGTACCAACATCATCAGGAATGAAAATTACAATATTGTAATTTTCATTCCTGATGATGTTGGTACTGTTTCCAAACGAATAGCGTTGGATATAAATTATTAAATATTCTTGTATTTGAATAACCTATGTTGTTTTAAATTATTGAACAAGAAAACGTATTATATATATATATATATATATATATATATATATATATATATATATATATTTCAAGATTAAATAATATACACTAATTACAGGAATTACTGTAATTAGTGTATATTATTTAATATTGAAAATAATTCTAACAGGAAAACCTATTTGATATTTTACATATATATATATATATATATATATATTTGCTTGTAGCAGCCTCTAACAAAATATGGAAAGAAAAGAAGAAATCAAGAAAATAAACTCGGTCGCTGTAATGGGATGAAAGTAAACAAGGGGGAATAATCTTAAGTAAACATCATGAGGGTTGGAGGGGTGAGACTAGCCACTGAAGGGTGATTTGTCTTCAATATAATTAACTACCAGAGTTGCCTACACAGATCATAAACTCATTAATTGAGGCGTTGGGATTCGTGATTTCTTTGTTTTGTTTTGTTTGCTCATGTCCTTTCATTTCTTAACAATATCTACCAAGAACGTTTAAAGTTTGGATAATTGTTACAAATTAAAATGTTACTTCCTTAGTTCCCTCTATGTAAGTTGATATAATGAAACGTAAACTACCTACACCAAACTTTGACTTAGATCAAGATATTAGTAACAGCCACCGATTATTCGCAGTACACCATTTATTTTCTCGTTCTTAATTTGATCGAGATTTAGAGCTCTTTATTATTTAGACAATTGAATGTTCTATATTTCTTGGCTTACAATACTTACATTACAAAATGCTTTTCTTATTTTATCATTTTGTATTTTTAAAAACTATTTTAAAATTTTTTAAAATATATTAAATTTAATAATTCTAGTTAGCAACTGTTTGATTTGTTTTTTACATCTCTTAAGATAGTGTTCGAAAATATCTAGAACATGTTTTATCATATCAGGTTTTCTACTTGAAAATATTAGGCAAAAAGTATACTATATAATTTCAATTTATCTGAAAAAAATTGGTCGTACTTAACTTTATAAAATATTATACCATAAAAACGTACTGCATTCATATATATATATATATATATATATATATATATATATTGTAATCCTTGGATGAATTATTTTTTCTTGTTGAATATGTATGGTGAAATAAAATAATTTTCATAAACAAGAATATACGAGTATTACTTCATTTTATTGTTGATTGAAGCTATTCTCTTCTCTGTTCAGTAAGACTGAACAGTCTTACTCTAGTCACATAACTGGACAGTGATTTATAAATTTTGAAAATGCTAATAATGTAAATTAGCGTAAAGCTTCAATCAACAATAAAATGAAGTAATACTCGTATATTCTTGTTTATGGAAATTATTTTATTTCACCATATATATATATATATATATACATGTGTGTGTGTGTGTGTTTACATATATATATATATATATATGTATGTATATATATATATATATATATATATATATATATATACATGTGTGTGTGTGTTTACATATATATATATATATATATATATATATATATATATATATATATAGAGAGAGAGAGAGAGAGAGAGAGAGAGAGAGAGAGAGAGAGAGAGAGAGAGAGAGAGAGAGAGAGCAGACAGACAGAGACAGAGAGAGAGGGGGGATTAAGGAAGTGTGAACATTGTAATTATTTTTTTAAAGATATAGAATTTAATTATCAAGGGAACAAGTTGGTGATGCAGTGTTTTTTCGTTTTAGTTTACAATAATACAAAGAACTGATATAATAATTTGTACAAACCTGTCTGCATTACGACTTTGTTTTGAGAAATAATATTTAATATTTACTATCGTACATACTTTAGAGAGTGTAATTAAATACGTTGAATAAGAATTACATGTTGTGCCAAACGACAGTAATAGGCTTTTAGTGTAAACGCAATAAAGCGCTGCGCTACACTGTAAAACAATTAAAACACATTTAGATTCAATCTACAGGTTCTGCCTGCCCTCCCTTCTTCCCGATTCAAGTTGCACTCGTTAATATTTAAATACACAATCATAAACAGTTTTTTTTACCAATCGTAGTTAATTTATTAATATAGGTGTTTTTATTTTTACAATCTATACACTCATTTGCAATACAAACGAAACTTTAAAAATGACGTGTTTTTTAGAAAACAGAACATTATGGTATACTACGTTACAATACAGCTCCAAAGATATTTGATTAGGTTGGGTTATTTTAAAAAAAGTAAAGTTTGCTAAAAATAAAGTAATTTGTTTAGAAGTGAGGTGGCCTTTACTATGGGGAATAATGACCGTGAACATTTGGCCTTCCGTGGACTACCACTTCTGAAAGTGTACTACAACATGTTACATATTGAAATTGTTCAATACTTCAACAGCTTCTGCGTCTAATATGACCACACATATTTCAAGAATGTTTGTTATTTCTTACCGAAGCCAATTTATCTAATATCCCCCGTCTCATGCTAGTCTGTGTTTTGACAGTCCTTGTCATGTTTGTAGGGAAGTATAACCTTCTACCCTCCATCTCGCCTACTGCGATCTCTCAAGGCCAAGTGCGCGGTTACGTGATCTACACTATACGTTTATACACTATCAAACGAAGCAAGACGGCAGTGTTCCTCTTATCCCTTAACGGATGAAACATTTATCTCCTGCGTTAGTTATCTTTAAAAAAAAAAAAACTGTTCCTAGTTGGATATTTTGTTGCTATGTTGTGTAAAAAAGTGCTTATAACATTGTTTTTCAGAAAAAAAGTTTGACTTTACAATGTTGCGTGCATGTTGGAAATGAAGTCAAAGGGTTTTTTCCAATTTATATTTTTAGGGCGTGGACATTTATTATGACGTTTGTCGTATTCTTGAAGATCTGTTACTTTACTAGGAAAATTCTTATCTTAAAATATCGATCACGATTGTCTAGCCAACAATTACTTATTGCTGTACTTGATAACTGAGAAGCTCAAAATTCATTTGTGTTTTTTTAACCGTTGCCTTTTTCTTGTTTTGCGGAAAAGAAAATTTAATAATTTGTAGTCATTCAGGATTGATGTATACTAGTCTAATTAGTTTAGGCAACTTGTCCACGCAACCCAAGTTTCTTCCTCATCACGAACCACACGGGATACTCATGTTCCTAACCCTAACCTATCTATAACTCATTCTCCCAGCCCAAAGCCGAGTAAATTATACGCGTTTTATCCTAAACAAACAAGATCCCGGGCGAGGCAGAACGTCGATACCCTTTCTGATAGGAACGGATTTTAAAATCCTTTCATTGTTACTACAAAAATATTTATTTATTATAAGCTTACCCAACGCGCGTCGCCACGACATCAGAAGAATAAGTGTAAAGTTAACTCGTTATGAAAAAAAAATTAATACTGTTATTTTTTATAGAAAATAGTTTCATGCTGCGTTTGAAAATGTTACATATATCTTAGATTTCAATGTAACTGATATAAAACAAATCGCTTTATTAAAAAAATATTGATTTTATTTTTCAAATAGATATTATCGTTTGTCCCTTAAAGTTAGGGGCCAAATGTACCTTTCATGGAAATGTACTAACAACCTCCCAAAGTTTCATGTCGATCGAGTTAATGGTGTAATAATATATAAAAGACAAACAGACATTTATATATATATATATATATATATATATACAATAATACCGAGAACACTCTTCCACCTGCTCTAATGAGGTTAGATGACTGTTTAATCAGGCGGAAAATATACCCTTCTGTTTATATGTTAGGGTAGAACACACTACAATAAAAATTTGAAATATTCCTTAAAAATTAACTTATTTTAACCCAAACTATTCAACTCAAAATAATTATAATTAAAAAAAACTAAACTAAGTGAATACGTAATGGGCTTACTTGCTAACGCATATCAAAAAAATCGTTTCTTTTTCGAAGCAAACCCTCTACTCTACTTGAGGCTTTGCTTCGTAAACGGAACGATTGTTTTGAAACGCGTCAGCAAGTAAGCCCTGTTTATTCACTTAGTTAAGTACTTTTTAATTATAGTTTAATCAGTGAATTCAAGATAATTACATCAAGCAACTTCAAAATAATTGCTAGAACTTGAATTATTGTTTATCTCTTATTTATAAAATTTTAACTTTGGCAAATTACGATTGGACGATAGCACGAACAGTGAGAAACATTAGCTCCCGAATATTGATTTAAATTGAATACGATTTAATTTCAGTAAATAGGAGACTGTGCTCGGATGTGATCCTAAAAATGAAATATAACTATTTGAATTAAAGACAACCATAGTTATAATGGTATGATTAAATAGTTAAGCATAGTAAACTGAATATAGATTCTTTATTTAAGGAAAATTGTTAAAAACAAAACTGTAATAGGAGAAATAAGGTATATATCCGGATTATGCGGACGCCATCGATTTTGCAAAAACAATTAAACCAGTTAAGATGGAAAGTCACCAGCAACACGGAAAAACAATAAACGTGATGTTGATATTTTATACAAAATAATATAAATAAAAATTATATTTGTAATGTTATAACATATTATAAAAGTTATAATGATATGTTATAATACACCGCTGTGCTGAAAAAATAAAGAGCTGCAAAAATACCAATTATTGCAGAAAAGTTTAAAAGTTGTTATTTTTAAATACAAATATCTTTTTCACAAATAATTTTTAAATGTAAAATAGTTTGGAGGTATGTATAATTGTAGGTGGCCTAGTTTTAGGGGATAAGCTAGAGTACACAATGGATGGTATACCTAAACGGGAGCAACTAGAGTTTGTACTGAACTCTAAACGTTTTGCATTAAACTGTGGAGTAAAAATAGTTATTTCAGATTTTGCAACTCTAGGTGTATCTTATTATGTAATAAAGCCAACGCCGGGTAACAGATGATAACCGAAATAACAGTGTTGGGCATGTAATGGGATAAAATGTGAACCGATGTCCGTTACAGTTACTGTTAATTGTTTCATATTTGGATTCTGATGGAAACTGTATTGGTAAACAAATATAACTGGCCATGCAGAAAGTCTTTAGGAAAAACATTAATGGGGACGCCTTAGACTTTTAAAATTTGGTTGAAGAAAAACATAAGTTATAAAACACAGCAATATATTATACCTCGTATTATATTTCGTATATATTATACCTCGTAGTATACCTCGTATATATTATACCTCGTATATATTATACCTCGTACTATACCTCGTATATATTATACCTCGTACTATACCTCGTATATATTATACCTCGTACTATACCTCGTATATATTATACCTCGTATATATTATACCTCGTATATATTATACCTCGTATATATTATAACTCGAATATATTATACCTCGTATATATTATACCTCGTATATATTATACCTCGTATATATTATACCTCGTATTATACCTCGTATATATTATACCTCGTATTATACCTCGTATATATTATACCTCGTATTATACCTCGTATATATTATACCTCGTATTAAACCTCGTATTATACCTCGTATATATTATACCTCGTATATATTATACCTCGTATATATAATACCTCGTACATATTATACCTCGTATTATACCTCGTATATATTATACCTCGTATTATACCTCGTATATATTATACCTCGAATATATTATACCTCGTATTATACCTCGCATATATTATACCTCGTATATATTATACCTCGTATATATTATACCTCGTATTATACCTCGTATTATACCTCGTATATATTATACCTCGTATTATACCTCGTATATATTATACCTCGTAATAAACCTCGTATTATACCTCGTATATATTATACCTCGTATTATACCTCGTATATATTATACCTCGTATATATTATACCTCGTATTATACTTCGTATATATTATACCTCGTATTATACCTCGTATATATTATACCTCGTATTATACCTCGTATATATTATACCTCGTATATATTATACCTCGTATTATACCTCGTATATATTATACCTCGTATTAAACCTCGTATATATTATACCTCGTATATATTATACCTCGTATTATACCTCGTATATATTATACCTCGTATTAAACCTCGTATATATTATACCTCGTATATATTATACCTCGTATATATTATACCTCGTATATATTATACCTCGTATATATTATACCTCGTATATATTATACCTCGTATTATACCTCGTATATATTATACCTCGTACTACACCTCGTATATATTATACCTCGTATTATACCTCGTATATATTATACCTCGTATTATACCTCGTATATATTATACCTCGTATTATACCTCGTATATATTATACCTCGTATTATACCTCATATATATTATACCTCGTATTATACTTCGTATATATTATATCTCGTATATATTATACCTCGTATATATTATACCTCGTATATATTATACCTCGTATTATACCTCGTATATATTATGCCTCGTGTTATACCTCGTATATATTATACCTCGTATTATACCTCGTATATATTATACCTCGTATTAAACCTCGTATATATTATACCTCGTATTATACCTCGTATATATTATAACTCGTATTATACTTCGTATATATTATACCTCGTATTATACCTCGTATATATTATACCTCGTATTATACCTCGTATATATTATACCTAGTATTATACCTCGTATTATACCTCGTATATATTATACCTCGTATATATTATACCTCGTATATATTATACCTCGTATATATTATGCCTCGTGTTATACCTCGTATATATTATACCTCGTATTATACCTCGTATATATTATACCTCGTATTAAACCTCGTATTATACCTCGTATTATACCTCGTATATATTATACCTCGTATTATACCTCGTATATATTATACCTCGTATTATACCTCGTATATATTATACCTCGTATATATTATACCTCGTATTATACCTCGTATATATTATACCTCGTATATATTATACCTCGTATTATACCTCGTATATATTATACCACGTATATATTATACCTCGTATATATTATACCACGTATATATTATACCTCGTATTATACCTCGTATATATTATACCTCGTATATATTATACATCGTATTATACCTCGTATATATTATACCTCGTATATATTATACCTCGTATATATTATACCTCGTATTATACCTCGTATATATTATACCTCGTATATATTATACCTCGTATTATACCTCGTATATATTATACCACGTATATATTATACCTCTATATATTATACCACGTATATATTATACCTCGTATTATACCTCATATATATTATACCTCGTATATATTATAATTCGTATTATACCTCGTATATATTATACCTCGTATATATTATACCTCGTATTATACCTCGTATATATTATACCTCGTATATATTATACCTCGTAATATACCTCGTATATATTATACCTCATATATATTATACCTCGTATTATACCTCGTATATATTATACCACGTATATATTATACCATGTATATATTATACCACGTATATATTATACCTCGTATATATTATACCACGTATATATTATACCTCGTATATATTATACCACGTATATATTATACCTCGTATATATTATACCACGTATATATTATACCTCGTATATATTATACCTCGTATATATTATACCTCGTATTATACCTCGTATATATTATACCTCGTATATATTATACCTCGTATTATACCTCGTATATATTATACCACGTATATATTATACCTCGTATATATTATACCACGTATATATTATACCTCGTATATATTATACCACGTATATATTATACCTCGTATATATTATACCACGTATATATTATACCTCGTATATATTATACCACGTATATATTATACCTCGTATATATTATACCACGTATATATTATACCTCGTATATATTATACCTCGTATTATACCTCGTATATATTATACCTCGTATATATTATACCTCGTATTATACCTCGTATATATTATACCACGTATATATTATACCTCGTATATATTATACCACGTATATATTATACCTCGTATATATTATACCACGTATATATTATACCTCGTATATATTATACCACGTATATATTATACCTCGTATATATTATACCACGTATATATTATACCTCGTATATATTATACCACGTATATATTATACCTCGTATATATTATACCACGTATATATTATACCTCGTTAGGTTAGATTTACTTATAATGAAGCAGTATTACGTCTCCATATAGCTTTGTATCGCTGCCCCTTTTCCTTTGTTGACGTGATTCGGAATGACTCCATTTTAAAAACTTAAATCTTAACATTCTTAAATTTAAAACGTTAGAAATTAAGTTTTCAAAATAGAGACATTTCGAAACAAAAGAATATTTTGCTAGTAAGTGTAAGGGAAGGCAGACGAACGTACTCAAATATACACAAATATTCCCAACAGAATTGAAGATGAGTTGAGCAAGAGGTAACAAAGTTATTTGTTGTTGTAAACAAACGTAGCTTAACAAGTTATATTTTTTGCTAAATTTTTAACATTTTAGGACATTGACACTATGTTTATTTCCTTTTTCAGTATTACTTCTAGAAACAAAATAATTACTGATTCATTATTATTTGTAATTTCCTTACTTCAATTTAATTTAGTCTTTAGTTTTAAAGCCTCCTGCTTTTAAATATTTCTGCTTGAGAGATTTCAAGAGTTAAATAATGGCTGGGTGTTACGTTATACGTTCCCAAAGCACTCGTTATATAATCAGGAATGTGTAACCGGTGCTCTGTCCTCACCTGGCTAAAGCTTACTGTTATATCAGTGGCATGAGAAGGAATCAATATTATATCTGACAAATTCAATTTCCCCCTTTTTAAATGCTAAATAAGCTCGTGGCTGAAGTTTATCCTGCCACGATAATGACTGCATTTACCACTTAAACGATAACGTCACATAACGTCGGACAATTACCCTAAATGCACTTTAATTGCTTTACAACTATATGGATACAGTTCGCGGTACGACCGCTAGGGGCGTGTAGTCAGGCTCAGTTTTAAATGGACATTATAAAGCCATTACTTCAGTAAGGATTGCCCCATATATACATACACACAAACATATGCTGAATGTATTGATTAAATTCAGACGGTGAAGATGGCAGATAAAAACCACAAGGTTTTGTAAGTTACAATACAGTAGCTCCTACACATTAGAAACAATACAAAGCTATATTTAATGATATGGTGGATGGACGACTAAATATTTTAGCAAATTATTATTTTATTATAGGGCTTATTTGTAACACCTTTCGTTCTTTTTTGGGCAGTTTAAAAGTTCCTCGATATAGGCTTCACTATAGGTAAGTGGAATTGAACTATTTATAACAAGTTAAACACCCCCTTATAAACATTTTCTAGGTTTAGGAGAGACTGGTACAGAACTGACTTAGATGAGCCATATTGTGTTTAAGAGAGGAGATAGGACCTCGCAATATTCTTCATGACCAGCACCGGCCAAACTAAGGCTCGACTTTAGTTTTACATTATTTGTTTTACGTCAGAAATTTTAAAACAAAAATAAATTATAATATATAGTATTAATAATTATAATTTTTTTATTAATAAAATTAGTTTAATCAGTGAATTCAAGATGATTATATGAAGAAACTTCAGTAATAAAATAATCATTATTATGAAGCATAAAACTAATAAATATAAATAGTATTTCATAACCACAACCATAACCTTTGGCCATTCATAGAATCAGGTATGAGCTGCCCTGTTCTACGTTTGGGCACAGGTTAATTCGACCTAATGACTGAAAAAGTACAATGAAACTTTCTATTCCTCTCAGGAATCCAAACTGAAACCTTGAGGTCGTAGGTTAAGTGTCCTCTCCACCAAGATACTCAGCCGCCAATAAATGTATCGCGTGGTAAATTCCTCATTAACGTTTTATCAATTTAAGGTAATAACAGATATTTATCTAATAACAAAGATAATACCAGATATTATTCTAATAACAAAGATAATACTAGATATTTATCTAATAACAAAGATAATACCAGATATTTATCTAATAACAAAGATAATACCAGATATTTATCTAATAACAAAGATAATACCAGATAAATCTAATAACAAAGATAATACTAGATATTTATCTAATAACAAAGATAATACCAGATATTTATCTAATAACAAAGATAATACCAGATATTATTCTAATAACAAAGATAATACTAGATATTTATGTAATAACAAAGATAATACCAGATATTTATCTAATAACAAAGATAATACCAGATATTTATCTAATAACAAAGATAATACCAGATAAATCTAATAACAAAGATAATACTAGATATTTATCTAATAACAAAGATAATACCAGATATTTATCTAATAACAAAGATAATACCAGATATTTATCTAATAACAAAGATAATACCAGATAAATCTAATAACAAAGATAATACTAGATATTTATCTAATAACAAAGATAATACCAGATATTTATCTAATAACAAAGATAATACTAGATATTAATCTAATAACAAAGATAATACCAGATATTTATCTAATAACAAAGATAATACTAGATATTTATCTAATAACAAAGATAATACCAGATATTTATCTAATAACAAAGATAATACCAGATATTAATCTAATAACAAAGATAATACCAGATATTAATCTAATAACAAAGATAATACCAGATATTTATCTTATAACAAAGATAATACCAGATAAATCTAATAACAAAGATAATACTAGATATTTATCTAATAACAAAGATAATACCAGATATTAATCTAATAACAAAGATAATACCAGATATTTATCTAATAACAAAGATAATACCAGATATTAATCTAATAACAAAGATAATACCAGATATTAATCTAATAACAAAGATAATACCAGATATTTATCTAATAACAAAGATAATACCAGATATTTATCTAATAACAAAGATAATACCAGATATTAATCTAATAACAAAGATAATACCAGATATTTATCTTATAACAAAGATAATACCAGATAAATCTAATAACAAAGATAATACTAGATATTTATCTAATAACAAAGATAATACCAGATATTTATCTAATAACAAAGATAATACCAGATATTTATCTAATAACAAAGATAATACCAGATAAATCTAATAACAAAGATAATACCAGATATTTATCTAATAACAAAGATAATACCAGATATTTATCTAATAACAAAGATAATACCAGATATTTATCTAATAACAAAGATAATTCCAGATATTAATCTAATAACAAAGATAATACCAGATATTAATCTAATAACAAAGATAATACCAGATATTAATCTAATAACAAAGATAATACCAGATATTAATCTAATAACAAAGATAATACTAGATATTTATCTAATAACAAAGATAATACCAGATATTTATCTAATAATAAAGATAATACTAGATATTAATCTAATAACAAAGATAATACCAGATATTTATCTAATAACAAAGATAATACTAGATATTTATCTAATAACAAAGATAATACCAGATATTTATCTAATAACAAAGATAATACCAGATATTAATCTAATAACAAAGATAATACCAGATATTAATCTAATAACAAAGATAATACCAGATATTTATCTTATAACAAAGATAATACTAGATATTAATCTAATAACAAAGATAATACCAGATATTTATCTAATAACAAAGATAATACTAGATATTTATCTAATAACAAAGATAATACCAGATATTTATCTAATAACAAAGATAATACCAGATATTAATCTAATAACAAAGATAATACCAGATATTAATCTAATAACAAAGATAATACCAGATATTTATCTTATAACAAAGATAATACCAGATAAATCTAATAACAAAGATAATACTAGATATTTATCTAATAACAAAGATAATACCAGATATTTATCTAATAACAAAGATAATACCAGATATTTATCTAATAACAAAGATAATACCAGATAAATCTAATAACAAAGATAATACCAGATATTTATCTAATAACAAAGATAATACCAGATATTTATCTAATAACAAAGATAATACCAGATAAATCTAATAACAAAGATAATACCAGATTATAATCTAATAACAAAGATAATACCAGATATTTATCTTATAACAAAGATAATACCAGATAAATCTAATAACAAAGATAATACTAGATATTTATCTAATAACAAAGATAATACCAGATATTTATCTAATAACAAAGATAATACCAGATATTTATCTAATAACAAAGATAATACCAGATAAATCTAATAACAAAGATAATACCAGATATTTATCTAATAACAAAGATAATACCAGATATTTATCTAATAACAAAGATAATACCAGATATTTATCTAATAACAAAGATAATTCCAGATATTAATCTAATAACAAAGATAATACCAGATATTAATCTAATAACAAAGATAATACCAGATATTAATCTAATAACAAAGATAATACCAGATATTAATCTAATAACAAAGATAATACTAGATATTTATCTAATAACAAAGATAATACCAGATATTTATCTAATAACAAAGATAATACTAGATATTAATCTAATAACAAAGATAATACCAGATATTTATCTAATAACAAAGATAATACTAGATATTTATCTAATAACAAAGATAATACCAGATATTTATCTAATAACAAAGATAATACCAGATATTAATCTAATAACAAAGATAATACCAGATATTAATCTAATAACAAAGATAATACCAGATATTTATCTTATAACAAAGATAATACCAGATATTAATCTAATAACAAAGATAATACCAGATATTAATCTAATAACAAAGATAATACCAGATATTAATCTAATAACAAAGATAATACCAGATATTTATCTAATAACAAAGATAATACCAGATATTAATCTAATAACAAAGATAATACCAGATATTAATCTAATAACAAAGATAATACTAGATATTTATCTAATAACAAAGATAATACCAGATATTTATCTATTACCAAAGATAATACCAGATATTAATCTAATAACAAAGATAATACCAGATATTAATCTAATAACAAAGATAATACCAGATATTAATCTAATAACAAAGATAATACCAGATATTAATCTAATAACAAAGATAATACCAGATATTTATCTAATAACAAAGATAATACCAGATATTAATCTAATAACAAAGATAATACCAGATATTAATCTAATAACAAAGATAATACCAGATATTAATCTAATAACAAAGATAATACCAGATATTAATCTAATAACAAAGATAATACCAGATATTTATCTAATAACAAAGATAATACCAGATATTTATCTAATAACAAAGATAATACCAGATATTAATCTAATAACAAAGATAATACCAGGTATTAATCTAATAACAAAGATAATACCAGATATTAATCTAATAACAAAGATAATACCAGATATTAATCTAATAACAAAGATAATACCAGATATTAATCTAATAACAAAGATAATACCACATATTAATCTAATAACAAAGATAATACCAGATATTAATCTAATAACAAAGATAATACCAGATATTTATCTAATAACAAAGATAATACCAGGTATTAATCTAATAACAAAGATAATACCAGATATTTATCTAATAACAAAGATAATACCAGATATTTATCTTATAACAAAGATAATACCAGATATTAATCTAATAACAAAGATAATACCAGATATTAATCTAATAACAAAGATAATACCAGATATTTATCTATTACCAAAGATAATACCAGATATTAATCTAATAACAAAGATAATACCAGATATTAATCTAATAACAAAGATAATACCAGATATTAATCTAATAACAAAGATAATACCAGATATTAATCTAATAACAAAGATAATACCAGATATTTATCTATTACCAAAGATAATACCAGATATTAATCTAATAACAAAGATAATACCAGATATTAATCTAATAACAAAGATAATACCAGATATTAATCTAATAACAAAGATAATACCAGATATTAATCTAATAACAAAGATAATACCAGATATTTATCTAATAACAAAGATAATACCAGATATTTATCTAATAACAAAGATATTACCAGATATTAATCTAGTAACAAAGATAATACCAGATATTAATCTAATAACAAAGATAATACCAGATATTTATCTAATAACAAAGATAATACCAGATATTAATCTAATAACAAAGATAATACCAGATATTAATCTAATAACAAAGATAATACCAGATATTTATCTAATAACAAAGATAATACCAGATATTAATCTAGTAACAAAGATAATACCAGATATTTATCTAATAACAAAGATAATACCAGATATTAATCTAATAACAAAGATAATACCAGATATTAATCTAATAACAAAGATAATACCAGATATTTATCTAATAACAAAGATAATACCAGATATTTATCTAATAACAAAGATAATACCAGATATTAATCTAATAACAAAGATAATACCAGATATTTATCTAATAACAAAGATAATACCAGATATTAATCTAGTAACAAAGATAATACCAGATATTTATCTAATAACAAAGATAATACCAGATATTTATCTATTACCAAAGATAATACCAGATATTAATCTAGTAACAAAGATAATACCAGATATTTATCTAATAACAAAGATAATACCAGATATTTATCTATTACCAATGATAATACCAGATATTAATCTAATAACAAAGATAATACCAGATATTTATCTAATAACAAAGATAATACCAGATATTTATCTAATAACAAAGATAATACCAGATATTAATCTAGTAACAAAGATAATACCAGATATTTATCTAATAACAAAGATAATACCAGATATTAATCTAATAACAAAGATAATACCAGATATTAATCTAATAACAAAGATAATACCAGATATTTATCTAATAACAAAGATAATACCAGATATTAATCTAATAACAAAGATAATACCAGATATTAATCTAATAACAAAGATAATACCAGATATTTATCTAATAACAAAGATAATACCAGATATTAATCTAGTAACAAAGATAATACCAGATATTTATCTAATAACAAAGATAATACCAGATATTAATCTAATAACAAAGATAATACCAGATATTAATCTAATAACAAAGATAATACCAGATATTTATCTAATAACAAAGATAATACCAGATATTTATCTAATAACAAAGATAATACCAGATATTTATCTAATAACAAAGATAATACCAGATATTTATCTAATAACAAAGATAATACCAGATATTAATCTAATAACAAAGATAATACCAGATATTAATCTAATAACAAAGATAATACCAGATATTTATCTAATAACAAAGATAATACCAGATATTAATCTAATAACAAAGATAATACCAGATATTAATCTAATAACAAAGATAATACCAGATATTTATCTAATAACAAAGATAATACCAGATATTAATCTAGTAACAAAGATAATACCAGATATTTATCTAATAACAAAGATAATACCAGATATTAATCTAATAACAAAGATAATACCAGATATTAATCTAATAACAAAGATAATACCAGATATTTATCTAATAACAAAGATAATACCAGATATTTATCTAATAACAAAGATAATACCAGATATTAATCTAATAACAAAGATAATACCAGATATTTATCTAATAACAAAGATAATACCAGATATTAATCTAGTAACAAAGATAATACCAGATATTTATCTAATAACAAAGATAATACCAGATATTTATCTATTACCAAAGATAATACCAGATATTAATCTAGTAACAAAGATAATACCAGATATTTATCTAATAACAAAGATAATACCAGATATTAATCTAGTAACAAAGATAATACCAGATATTAATCTAGTAACAAAGATAATACCAGATATTAATCTAATAACAAAGATAATACCAGATATTAATCTAGTAACAAAGATAATACCAGATATTAATCTAGTAACAAAGATAATACCAGATATTAATCTAATAACAAAGATAATACCAGATATTAATCTAATAACAAAGATAATACCAGATATTTATCTAATAACAAAGATAATACCAGATATTTATCTAATAACAAAGATAATACCAGATATTAATCTAATAACAAAGATAATACCAGATATTAATCTAATAACAAAGATAATACCAGATATTTATCTAATAACAAAGATAATACCAGATATTAATCTAATAACAAAGATAATACCAGATATTAATCTAATAACAAAGATAATACCAGATATTTATCTAATAACAAAGATAATACCAGATATTAATCTAGTAACAAAGATAATACCAGATATTTATCTAATAACAAAGATAATACCAGATATTAATCTAATAACAAAGATAATACCAGATATTAATCTAATAACAAAGATAATACCAGATATTTATCTAATAACAAAGATAATACCAGATATTTATCTAATAACAAAGATAATACCAGATATTAATCTAATAACAAAGATAATACCAGATATTTATCTAATAACAAAGATAATACCAGATATTAATCTAGTAACAAAGATAATACCAGATATTTATCTAATAACAAAGATAATACCAGATATTAATCTAATAACAAAGATAATACCAGATATTTATCTAATAACAAAGATAATACCAGATATTTATCTAATAACAAAGATAATACCAGATATTTATCTAATAACAAAGATAATACCAGATATTAATCTAATAACAAAGATAATACCAGATATTTATCTAATAACAAAGATAATACCAGATATTAATCTAGTAACAAAGATAATACCAGATATTTATCTAATAACAAAGATAATACCAGATATTAATCTAATAACAAAGATAATACCAGATATTAATCTAATAACAAAGATAATACCAGATATTAATCTAATAACAAAGATAATACCAGATATTTATCTAATAACAAAGATAATACCAGATATTAATCTAATAACAAAGATAATACCAGATATTAATCTAATAACAAAGATAATACCAGATATTAATCTAATAACAAAGATAATACCAGATATTAATCTAATAACAAAGATAATACCAGATATTTATCTAATAACAAAGATAATACCAGATATTAATCTAATAACAAAGATAAGTCTAGATATTTATCTCACAATAAAATGGCAGATTTAATTATAAAGTTAATGCAGCTATTAATTTACTAACAATACACCAATTGTTATCTATCTATGAATTGTTATCTGTCTAACAATACAGATATTAATGTAACAATAATACCAGATAATGCCAGATACAATTCTACTGAAAACGGTCATTGTAGATATCTATCTAACATTACTGATAATACGAGATGCAATGAAGATAACACTAAGCATTTGTCATTCACTAAACTTAAAGCTGGATACTGAATACTCGCATTAGTTGATAATTGGTCAAACCCTTTTATTAATGTTTTGGTTTCTATATTATACAAAACAGCGTTTTAACTGTAGTGAATATTCAGTAGATAATTTCAGTATGGTACTTTTAAAGCCCAATAGAATGCCAAATCTAGCCAGACTAGCTAGCAGAAAATACTTTAAAAAGATACCTATTAAAAATAAAAATTTATCACTGTTTTTATTTGTGTAGCGCGCCTATAATCAAACTTTAAGGCTTAAGTAGCATAAGACACATTTCTTGATCTCCGTAGGGCCAAAACAATTCATGTATGAAACGATTCCTTATATTTTATTAGGAAACTTTATTTATTTTTTTCAAGAGATGAGTTAATGAGAATGTAAATTGTTTTTATACGTTGGTATGAACAAAAATATCTCTCTGGATTATTTAATTATTTAATTAGAAACAAATAGTATAAAAATATTTTTTTTAAAGTCAATTCCTACTTAGGTCAACAGAGAAATATTTTATTTTAGTTACTTTATTGTTAAATAATTGCAATTAATGTAAATAAAGTAACAATCTATGCGTTAAAACATAGCATATATGTTGTACCACATAACCTACAACATAAAACCAGCTGCTTCAAGAAATCATGTTATCACCTAATTTAAACCAAATAAAACGGAGTAGCTATATTGCATACCTTGCCCCTTTTGTGAAAAGTATTTCTCCCGTATAAAACTAAATACATAATTAATATGAAATATAATTAATATATAAAATAAATATTAAAATATAATTAATGAAATGTTATTTGAAAAAAAACTGTATTAACATCAAGAGTTATCCACTAAAAGTTTGAAAATATATATTTGAACTTAGGTGGAGTATTAAAACGTATTTTATTAACGATTGAAAATTTGAACAAGATATATATATATATATATATATATATATATATATATATATATATATATATATATATATATATATACATATATAGGGAAAGCGTGAAGTAATAAAAGGAATTTAAAACACTCGCTTACTTTCTTACTATTTGGAGCCATTCTGGTGCAGGGTATTTTTCATTGATAGTTCGGAGGGCTACACTTCTAAGCTCCAGATCCGAAGGTGCATGCTACGGAATTAAAAAGACACTACTGTTCTGTCAAGATAGAATATCTAAAATAGAACTTACAATTACAAAATGTTTTTTTTTTACAAAAGAGTGGTAAAAGAATAATTTCTCTTGAACTCTTTTTAAGAGAAAAAATTCCATTGGTTTATGAAATAGGAAAGAATTTTCTTAAAAACCATTAAACATTAAACGCAATATTCTTCTTTACGTCTACCTACGGCAGCGTGCGACGACACTGCAGATTGGGGTTGGTATTCTCTTGCCAGTAGAGTTACCCAACTGTCGTGTCGGTGCGTTAGACTACGGCGAGTGGAGCCCAGCCTCACAGTGCGATTCGGACCAAAACTCTTTACGTAGCCAAGAGCTAAAATTATTCATGAGCCAATTGGAAATCAGTTAACTGTAAATTTGACTACTATTACGAAGCAGAAATAAGAACAAAATAAGCACAATTGTTAGATGTACATGGAACTAGAGAACAGGCATATATAAGTCCAAGAAGCATGTGTATAAAGGCCGTACTGCCGTCAGTTAGGGGAAGTGATGTGGATTTTCCGAAACAGTAAGAAATGCTAGTAATTGCAAAAACCTATGATGTTGAACGGACTTTAAAATGTATTTACATATAATTATTCGTTTTAAGGGTATTATTATTTGTTTCGACAGTTAAAATCTTATTAAGAAAAGAAAAAAAGGCAAAAAGTGATTAACGTGACAAAGTTAATGAGGTACCCAATTTCCTGAAATAGCAGATAAGCTGAGAAAGTTAGGGAACAAAATAATAAACAGGGAAACGATTACGAAGAAATATAATGTGGAACATTTGACAATTGATATTTTGTATAATTTCCTAAATAAGGATATTTGCAAATAGAACACTAGCATAGACAAAAAATACACGTTGTATAACATACATACAGTCAGCCATTTTTATTAGAATAAATCAAATTATTGTATACTATTGGTTTCAATACTGCTATAAATTCATATTTATATATATCATAGATAATAATTATTTCTATGTCAATATTTTCAATTATTATCAATAATAATGAATAATTTCAATAAACTGTTATAGGAGTTTGACAATTTTTGCATTTTAAGTTGGTATCAATGATAAACAAATCCTTTAACCCTTCAATTGAATATATTGCATTACATAAATTTAATTAAATACACAATGTAAATATGATTGTGGTTTTCGGAATATTGTTATTCTTTTAATGCATTTTAACACAGTTTTTTTTTTAAATTCATTGAATTATTTCTAAAATATATTTTAGTCTGTATTACATAATTTCATTGCATACATGCGTTTAAGTATTTTTATAGATATGAGATATATACTCATCTTAAAAAGGCAATTTAAAATGCATACATGGTTTTAAATAAACAGATCCAAATAGCCTATTTCCTTGTTAATAAAATACGGAGAAGAAAAGAGCAAGTAGGCTACTTAACCTGTTGAAGGGGCAGGGACTCGTCCAACAGTCTGAAGAGACTATTATGTAGAGTATTAGAAGGGCCAAGTAACAGGAGCATGTTGGGCGAAGTAGCTCCTGATATCATGTGAATAATTGGAAAGAGTATAACAAGCCGTGGATGGACTCTTGTGCAAGATTTGCTCGGATGACCCGGTACAGTCTGTGCTTGACAAATATAAACCGTTAAAATGTTTTATTAAAATAACAGGAATAACAGTTTGTACGCTGCATAAAATAATGAATGTCCACTCACATTTTTTTATAAAAACTTATATTTTGCCGTTACGTTTCTTATACCATTTGATTTGTAGAATTAGTTTTGAATGTATTCAAATAATTTGAAATAATTTCAAATTAGATTCATTCCTCAAAAATCATAGAAAATTCCCCTTCTGGTAGAATAAATTTGAGTTAAAGGTTAATATTTGTTATAAAACTGTTTGGTTTGGTAAAGCCCCTTGTTTTTCTATGGCTAGCCCATAATGAAAACCAAGCTTTTTTGAAAGATTGTTTGGTAGGCCTACAATTTTGTATGATAACATTCATATAGGAAAAGCAAATAAACATCATCACAGTATTGCAGGATATTTAAAACTATAATCAATTAATATAGTAATAGTTTCCTGGAACCTTATCAAATAGGAACATAATTAATCTACAAAAATGTTTATGAAGAAATGTTGAAACAGAAGTAACATTATTTTTTAAGTATAATAAATCAGTTGTGATTTTAACTAAATGAAATCATATACAACCTTATTTACATCGCTGCTTTTCTGTAGTATACACATAAAAAACTCTTACAACAACAGACATGTTTCGGCAATTACGTTGCCATCATCCATAACCCATATACACCATCTGACGATTGAATTATGTAATAAATCTCGTAACCGATTGGTTTTTATATTTGTCATTGATAATGGCATAGTTGTTGTGAACCTTTATCCGTATTAAATACTTTTTTGTTGTGGAAGTTGTGTATTATATATATATATATATATATATATATATATATAACTAAGTCAAAATACAAATACAAGAATTATAATTGTAATTTAATTGGATTGTAAATTCAATTATAATTTTTGTATTTGAATTTTGACTTAGTTCTTTATTAATACACAATAATACATATTGCGATATTTATATATATATAAATATATATATATATATATATATATATATATATATATATATATATATATATATATATATTAAATATGGTGATATGTTTTCTTGTAATATAGTTAATAAATTAAAAATATTTCAAAAACAAGAATACTTTCAATGAATATATTTATTCAAAGCTTTTCGCCGATAAAATAGTACCAGCATCTTCAGGGAAAAAATTATCCAATAAAATATTTTTACAAAATTAAATCATATGTGCTACAAACACTTGTATTGTACAAACAACTACATATGTTTATAAGTATTGCACTTTATGTAATTTTGTCTATAGCATCAATGACCTTATAAATAGTTTGGTGCCTTGATCTCCCTCGAATTTGTTCCTCAATTAATTTGTCTCTAACTTTATGCTTATAAATTTCCAATGTTTCAAATATATTCATTTTTAATCCTTTAGTTAATTCTTTTATTAATTTCATATTTTTTTTCCGGAAACTCGTGTCCATTATTAATACAATGCGTAGCTAAATTTGATTTGTACATGTTTGGTTTGATATAAGCGTTTCAATTTTCTTTGTATCTTTCTTTTAATTTCTTTTTTGTTTGTCCTACATATAATTTATTACAAATTTGACATTTTATATTGTATACTCCATTTCCTTCGTGCATATTATTTTGATTTTTGTTGTTTATTAAATTTTTAATTTTATTATCAGTTTTATATGTAATTTGTAAATTTGTTTCTTTAAATAATCTTGTAATTTTATTTATTTCGTTACCAGTGAATGTAAATGTTGTCCAAATATTTTCTCTCTGATTAGGTAGAAAGTTGTTTTCGAGTTTCTGTTTTCTTATTATGTTATTATTATAAGGGTTTAAATATTGACAAAATATTAAAATGTATAAATAATATACACGAAAATATTAAATTTACTCTTGAATTTGAATTAAAAATAAACTAAATTATTTAGATATTACAATTACTAGAAATAATAAATCATATGAATATAATATATATATATTGAAAACCAACGCAGGCAAATCAAATAATACCTAATTATTCAAATCATCCATACGACCAAAAAACGGCAGCGCTTTATAATTTACTACATAGAATGCACAAAATACCAATGAACTTAAATGATCAAATAAAAGAGAAAAATATAATATATCAAATTGGTTTAGAAAATGGATATAAAAGAAAAACTATAGATAAATTAAATAATAACATAATAAGAAAACAGAAACTCGAAAACAACTTTCTACCTAATCAGAGAGAAAATATTTGGACAACTTTTACATTCACTGATAACGAAATAAATAAAATTACAAGATTATTTAAAGAAACAAATTTACAAATTACATATAAAACTGATAATAAAATTAAAAATTTAATAAACAACAAAAATCAAAATAATATGCACGAAAGAAATGGAGTATACAATATAAAATGTCAAATTTGTAATAAATTATATGTAGGACAAACAAAAAAGAAATTAAAAGAAAGATACAAAGAACATTTAAACGCTTATATCAAACTAAACATATACAAATCCAATTTAGCTACGCATTGTATTAATAATGGACATGAGTTTCCGGAAATAGAAAATATGAAATTAATAAAATAATTAACTAAAGGATTAAAAATGAATATATTTGAAACATTGGAAATTTATAAGCATAAAGTTAGAGACAAATTAATTGAGGAACAAATTCGAGAAGATCAAGGCACCAAACTATTTATAAGGTCATTGATGCTATAGAAAAAATTACATAAAGTGCAATACTTATAAACATATGGTCGTTTGTAGCACAAATGATTTAATTTTGGAAAAATATTTTATTAGATAATTATTTTCCTGAA
>JBAIZL010000008.1:9918262-9923262 GCA_036971475.1 Prosapia bicincta
CATTTGTCGGATGAGAAGTCCCCAATTCGGCAGGGCCCCCGAGACCCCATTCGCAGTAAGTGACCGCTTCGGCGAATAGGCGCTGCGTTTATTATTCAACGTCTTTGCCAATAGTTATGCTCATTGTACCCGTCCTCAGCTTTTGTTTTAAACAACCTCTTAACGTTATGAAACGTTATACCTAGAACGGTGTTATATTGTAGTACAACTAAAATGTATTATGAAAAGCAATGTTAAGGTCAATTCCTACATAGGTCAACAAATTTTGCTTTTATTTCAATTACTATTTATTAAATAATTACGGTTAATATATATATATATATATATATATATATATATATATATATAAACGGTTAATATATATATATATATATATATATATATATATATATATATATATATATATATATATATATATATATATATATATATAAAGTAACATGACGTATGCCTTAACACTGTTGTTCTACCTCGTAGCTTGTAACATAATATCAGCTGTTTTATGAAACCATATTACACATATTTTAAGCCAAATGAGTAACTATATGGCATACCTTGCTCCTTTTGTAAACCGGGTATTATATATATATATATATATATATATATATATATATATATATTTGTGTGTGTGTGTGTGTGTGTGTGTGTTTGTTTACTCATATGTATCTTTCTGCATAAATATATATATATATATATATATATATATATATATATATGTGTGTGTGTGTGTGTGTGTGTGTGTGTGTGTGTGTGTGTGTGTGTGTGTGTGTGTGTGTGTGTGTGTGTGTGTGTGTGTGTGTGTGTGTGTGTGTGTGTGTGTGTGTGTGTGTGTGTGTATATGTGTGTGTGTGTGTATGTGTGTGTGTGTGTGTGTGTGTGTGTGTGTGTGTGAGTGTTTACTCATATGTGTCTTATTGCATAAATACATACATATATATAATTATTAAATTACAAATATTTCAAAAACAAGAATACTTTTAGCAAATATATTTATTCAAAGCTTTTCGCCGATAAAAAATTATTAGATTAGATAATTATTTTCCTGAAGATGCTGGTACTATTTTATCGGCGAAAAGCTTTGAATAAATATATTCATTAAAAGTATTCTTGTTTTTGAAATAATTTTAATTTATTAACTATATTACAAGAAAACATATCACCATATTTAATATATATATATTTTAAAATAACATAGGTTATTCAAATACAAGAATATATATATATATATATATATATATATATATATATATATATATACTAATAAAATATGTGTATACAATTAAATAAAATATGTTTTAGAGCGTAGTAACCAAAACAACTGAATATATTTAAATACAAGAATGTTGTATTATTTCTTATTTTTCAAAGGTTTTCATTGGTAAACAGTATCAAACATCATCAGGAGTGAATGTTGGTAGGTATGATGTTGGTACTGTTTGCCAACGAAAAGCTTTGAATAATAAAAATTAATTAATAATTCTTGTATCTGAATATCGTCATTTCTATATTTAATTACGTATTTAATTACAAGTAATATATATATATATACTTTAGGTACATTAAAAAATGCCTAACATTATTAGGTTCCTATTGAAACGCCTTATGTTTTCCATCAATAATAAACGTTGAAAAAATATTAAACAAATCATATTATCGTCTTGTGTAAAGCGGAAACCATTAGGTTCCGAGACGTGTGAATATCCACTTGGCTTTAATTAATTAAAGGATCGTAGGACGCAAAACTCCGTAAAGGCCGTCATTACAATATCAGGCGGGGAGGAACGCTGCCGGGTGGAAAATTGATGTCCAGGTGAATCCGGTCAAACGAGCATCATTAAAATCTCCACTATACCTGCACATATTCATTTCTGTAGTGCAAAGGACGGATCTCATCAAGTTTTATAAGTCATCAAGCAAATGTAAATTAATAATCTCTAAATACTTTTAAAACATAATAACAAATACATCAATCATATCGATTAAATATATATATATATATATATATATATATATATATATATATATATATATACAAAGTAAATTTTTCTTTGTATGGCCATTTACAACTATTTAAATTACATTTAACAAATATTTTACTTGTATTTTTGAGAATGAACTTTCGGAGGAATAGGTAATCATCTCATTTTCAATGTACTAAATTTGTTTTTTTTAAAAGATTTTATGTTTTAAAAAAAAATGTATTCGCGTTTTAACTTTAGTTTCAATAATGTCATTTGTTGTTGTAATTTTACACAACCTATCATGTTTAAATTAAATTTCGATTTTTCTGTTGATTATTTCGGTTTTATAATTCTAAATCTTTTAACGTTCCAAAACTAATATTTTTCAGGCGTTTGTACATTTTTTTTGTTTACAGTACTTTTGAAAAAGAAATATGTAAAATTATTTCAATTAGATTTTATTCTAATTATGTATTACTACATTCTATGATATTGTTTATTTATATTTTATTTTTAATTTTTACATTCCATTATTTTATTAAATAGCTGGGTTATAACTATATTTAGGTTTTACTATAATGCCTGCTTTTGACTGTATCTATGTATCATTCTCGTAATTTCTTTTTTTAGTTTCTACATCATTTATTACAATCTGGGCAATCTTTTATATATATTTTGTTACGTGACATATGTTAACGTTCAACTAGCTCTACTTATTTTGATTATTATATTTTCCTTGTACATAGAGTGTTGTTATTTTGAGAATAATTCCTCTCATATTGAAACCAAGTTTGTGAAGACAAAACCATTTTTTGTTTCTTGCATGTGGTTCAAATATGAAATAAAGTTTTCTATTATATAAATATATATGAATGTTAATAAATATTAACAGTGAATTAATAGTGATAATTTAAATATAATATTATAATATATTATTAGTGGATATAATAATTATAGTATTTTATATATAAATAAAATTAAATACATTATATATAATATTTTATTTATATCAATAATATTATATTTCGGTTATCAATAATAATATTATTATAAATATTTGTTTATATATGAAAGTTGTATTTATTATCTATGAAAATTAATGCCAATAGTAATCTAGATATTGTAACTATAAGCATTTAAGAATCATAGCTTCAAGACAGGATATTTGAATTTGTCGTTTTAATGCAGCACGGCATTCCACGTTACGCAAGATCGATCACTTGTAGGGAACATGCGGGATCTAATATTCAGGAAGGGCAGGGACACATCGGGACGTCTGGCGGTAAACACAATAAAAAGTCCCTCAGGACTCGCTCGTGCCCTGCTGAATTAATAAAATCATTTTACTCTATTCGTCTTTGCGCATAAAACACGAACCATCGAACATGCATGGCGTTAGTCACTGCAAAAGATGTTTTACATTTTGTACCATAAACCTACTTTTCCATTCACATGTAAAAGATCTGATGAAACATTTCGTTTTAAAATTGCTATAAATGTTTTATTTCACTTCATTTAATATTTCCGGTTGTTTAAAGTGTTCATAAATAGGATTCTAAATACTTAATCTAAAAGTGCTCCTTATTGTATAAAATTAAAATGAAGTTGTCACTTCCTGCAAATACGTGTTTTATTTGAATGTGTTTGACAAGTAGAGTTTAATGTATAACTTATGCGGTTACTTCTGACTTCGCTATCGAGGCAGGACTTAGGAAGTCGACATCCCTCAACATACGTTTACTTAGGCCTTTGCATTACAAATAATATTTAAACCTTCAAACATTTATTTCTTGCCAATATTTACATACTATTAGGGATATAAAGGTCTGACCAGTGTAAATAGCCGAGGCAGAGATACAGGTTGACAGTGAACTCTCGGGAGCAGCCGGACGTCCAGAGTGTACATGCTCTTACGTCCGAGTCGAGACTTCACTGCAATCGCAGGAAATATTACAGAATATATTTATCAATATTGTCTCAAGAAAGTTGTTTGACGTTACTATGAAATAGGGGAATATTTTTCCCTTAAAAAAAAAATGTTATCCACAAATGTTTTTCTTGCACAAGGTTTAATCAACCGTGACTAAAAAAGGACTTCGACAAAATCTATACTTAGCTTAGTGATGCTTTCAGACTATATCTGTACTCTTGTTGAAGTGACTACTTCTTATAGATCGGTATGACTCTATACCTTTGCACGGAATTACTTCGGTCGCATCTGTCACGAGAAGCGACAAAATCTATACTTAGCTTAGTGATGCTTTCAGACTTTATCTGTACTGTTGTTGAAGTGACTACTTCTTATCGATCGGTATGACTCTATACCTTTGCACGGGATTACTTCGGTCGCACCTGTCACGAGTAGCGACAAAATCTATACTTAGCTTAGTGATGCTTTCAGACTTTATCTGTACTGCTGTTTAAGTGACTACTTCTTATCGATCGGTATGACTCTATACCTTTGCACGGGATTACTTCGGTCGCACCTGTCACGAGAAGCGACAAAATCTATACTTAGCTTAGTGATGCTTTCAGACTTTATCTGTACTGTTGTTGAAGTGACTACTTCTTATCGATCGGTATGACTCTATACCTTTGCACGGAATTACTTCGGTCGCACCTGTCACGAGAAGCGACAAAATCTATACTTAGCTTAGTGATGCTTTCAGACTTTATCTGTACTGCTGTTTAAGTGACTACTTCTTATCGATCGGTATGACTCTATACCTTTGCACGGGATTACTTCGGTCGCACCTGTCACGAGAAGCGACAAAATCTATACTTAGCTTAGTGATGCTTTCAGACTTTATCTGTACTGTTGTTGAAGTGACTACTTCTTGTCGATCGGTATGACTCTATACCTTTGCACGGGATTACTTCGGTCGCACCTGTCACGAGAAGCGACAAAATCTATACTTAGCTAAGTGATGCTTTCAGACTTTATCTGTACTGTTGTTGAAGTGACTACTTCTTATCGATCGGTATGACTCTATACCTTTGCACGGGATTACTTCGGTCGCATCTGTCACGAGAAGCGAC
>JBAIZL010000008.1:9928262-9945762 GCA_036971475.1 Prosapia bicincta
GTGTTTTATTGTAACGTTACTGGATGCTATTGTAAATTTTGGTTTAATATACCTTTATTGTATATTATTGTAATTCATGTTTTATTGTAACGTTATTGTATATTATTATTACTTCTTTTTATTGTACATTATTGAAACTAATACGTTTTTGTAACGTTACTGCACATTACTGCAACTTTTGCTTCATTCTAACTTTATTGAACATGATTGTAAGTTATACTTTTTAAAACTCTATTGTACATTATTACAACTTTAGCTCTATTGTCACGTTATTGTAACTTATACTTTACTGTAACGGTTTGGTACTATCAGTATAAATTAATGACATTTTATATTTTAAACAAGTATTTAGCTAAGTAACATTCAGTGTACATGATACACCAGTTCTTATGTTAGGTGTCCATACACTGAAGTTGATTATAATTGGTATAACTTTAGTATATAACATAAAGTAGATGTACCTTTGTAAATCATTGTAAATAGAGTTCACTATTTTGTTTGACTGATTGTTCAACACGCAGCGGAAAGTAATTAAGCTGAGAACTTAAACTTTTGAGCAGTAGTCTGTATTGTAACAAAGAGAGGTACAAAAAAGGATTTTGTTAGGGATTTTTTAATGGAGAAAATAGTAAAATATTTAAAAAAAACACTTTTGCATGGTTTGTTTACACCAAAATGTTACAGAATGTAAATGTCTTGGTAAAATATTTAAATAGTATGGTGGAAAAAATACAGCCCGGAAGCGAAATTTCCAAATTATAGTTAGCTCAGAGAGGAAACCAACCGATGCACAGATTAGAGGAAAAAGCTAAAGTGTCTGGCTTAACAGAATCTTTCAAAAGTAGAAACATGTTGGATAATTAAAGAAATGGTAATGCATTTACAATGCGAAAATAAGCGGTACTAAATAGTTAGGTAATTGTAGAGTACATCAGTCATCTGTAGAATGTATTTCACTTTACAATACCGTACAATACTACTTTAAAAGTCTAATTACTAATACAGAGTCAATTGTCATAACAATTTAAAATGACAAGACTTTAATATTCCTCAAAAATAATACCAAAAGGTTTTTTCACGTTTTATAAACCTAAGGACAAGTTTTATAAAACCGTGTCAAGAAAAACGATTTTTTCAAAGTAGCGAAATATTTGGGATTTTAAGAAAATGTAAGATAAACTCAAAAAAGTGTAAAAATCAAGTACAATGGAAGCCTAAATGACTCTTCAATAATAATATCAAGAAAAATAGCCGTTAAATAAAACCAAAATGATTTTGTACGCTCAAGGATTTGTTAACTTTTCGATGTTTGTAAACAAGAAGCAGGGATATTGTAGGCCTAAGTGGTTGGGGTAAGGTTGGATGTTCTCAACTTTTACTGATGCAGATGTAATAAAAAATAATTTGTTATTATAACTGAGGGTAAGAAGAAATTAGAAAACTGTAAAATTACTGAGAATATAAGATGTAAAGGTAAATTTAAAATTATACATAGCAGTGTTATAATTAGCGGTGCATCGGCACTAGTTGCAGAAAGTAAACAAAACATTTATTGGCATGATAAATATGTGGTATTAATTTCTGTGCATTTAATCATATGAAGGCTGTCCACTTCTAAACGTATATTTACCGCTGAACTCTTGAGGTTGGCTACATTTCTTACTATTTTACATTCACCAACATTGTCCGAACAGTGAAGCTGTTTCAGTAATTCAATTTTTACCCTTAGTTATATTTTTAAGCCTGCGTTTGAACTTGTAAATTATGTTGTGATACATACCTCGAGTAAATTTGTCAAAAGAAACATTTCGGAGAACTTGGAGGTTAAAAAAAAAGGTTTCGAATTTATAGTAGCTTAAAAGGGTGAGATCCGCTCGTGCGAACGTATGAGGGTGATTTTATGCACGGCTTCTCCTGCCTGTAATTGACAGAACTCTTTAAGCTCGGTGTAAAGCGCGCCGGATATGTGATTACTCTTTAGATTTTAAGAAAAATAAGTTTTGGGAAATTGGAACATTTGCCAGTTCATTTTTTTAGGTTGCCATTGATCCAGGTTTACAGATTTAAAAACTTAGAAGTTATTTTCAGTTTACAATTTTAAATGGGGATATATGAAAAATTCAAAACTCTAACTTAACTTTTAACAATTTTTTTCGCGGTTTATTATTATGTCCTGTTTTTATCTATTGAAGAAAACTCGTATTTAAAGAACTAAAAATGAATTCAATTCTTCCAAGTATTGGATATCAAGTTTTGTTTAACTCATAATTTTTAACAACATTTTGACTCCTAAGAGGTAACTTGATCCCATTTATCCGGAATTTCGGTTTATTTTTTCCGATTGATAAAAATATCGATTGTCGAAAGCCCAAAACTAAAATTTCCAATATTGCATTTTATTCGAAATTATCTTTCTAAAGATATTTTATTCGATACGTTTTTAAGGAACGAATGAAAAACAGATTATTGTTTCTAAAGTGAGCTAATAAAGACGCATTTTGAAAATAAATACAAATTTTATAAAATAAACTACTTTATTAGGTATATTACTTTTGAAACAACATCATAATATTGCTTGAAATATAAAGTAAATATATTTTAGAAATGAATTTTTGACCATAACTAATTTTAAAAGACTGTGAAAAACACATAGATCGGATTAAAAGAAACAGAAATCCAATCCAAAACTAAATGGAGTATGGGCTGGGCCCAGTTGGATTTGATTACACTTCAGCGAAGCGCAAACTCCTAGTGTTTTTTTTTAAATTTATAATTGTAAACGGTAATATTTATTTGTTTGAACTCTTAGTAACACGAATGACTCTGCATGATACTAGCAACATTAAGGAGTTACATTTATAATCGTTAAAATACAAACACCAAATGAATAATATAAGCAAAAAAATAGAATGGATGTTAATAAAGAAGTATAAACAGCCAGCAAGAGATTTGGCACTTGATGATCAAAGAAGTGAACAAGAAGAATCTTACTTATCTGGGAACAACAGTAAATTCAAGTTTCTTGATGTAATCATCTTGAATTCACTGATTAAACTAATTTTACACTACTTAACTAAGTGAATGCGTAATTGCTTACTTGTTGACGCGTTTCAAAACTATTGTTCCTTTTACGAAGCTAACCTTCTACTAGCGGCTTCTGGCTCTTTACAAACGGTAGGACAGGGTTGGATTTATGACATTGGGTGAGGTGTCGGCGTCTTGTATGATGTATTTAAAAGACTATTGGCTTCGAAGTGTGTGTGGTCATTAAGTATATTTTCCCTGTCTGTTGCGTAGTGTTTGTAGATTTCATATTTTTCTAAGTTTGTTAGTTTTTTACTCTGTTTTAATGTGTGTAGAATATTTAAATTAGTGTGTATGTCGGTATGTGTGTGTTGGGTGTTATTTAGGTGTTTTGCGTAGCTGGATTTAGGGTTTGAGTGTTTTGTTAGGGTAATTTGTTCATCGAAGTGTGTGTAGAATGACCTGCCGGTTTGACCGATGTAATAGTTGGGACAATCGTTGCAAGTTAATTTGTAAATACCTGAGAGTTTGTATATGTCAGTAATGATACGTCAGTGTTGTATATGTCTTTTTGAAAAGGTTGTATATGTTTTCTTAGAGTGTTTGTTGTTTTGTAGGATATTTGGTAATGGAGTTTTTTAAATGTGGAGGCTATTTTGTGTGTGTTTTTATTGTGGTAGATGAGGGATATGTATTTGTTATTTTTTGTGTGGTTTGTTTGTGTGGCTGTTAGATGGTGTTTATGTTTTATTTTCCTGAGAATGTTGTCTATGAGTGTGTGATGGTAGCCGTTTTGTTGGGCGATGTGTTTTATGGTATTAAGTTATTCGTCGTAGTCTTTCTGTAGCATAGGTATATTGATTAGACGGTGTAACATATGACTAAAGGCAGCGTGTTTGTGTTGTGTGGGGTGATTAGATGTATTATGTATGACCATATCCGCCAACAACTACGGAAGTAATACGTAGGAACAGGGAGATATGAATGCCGATTAAGAGAAGCGGCTAGAATACCTTGACCACTATATGAGTCAACATTGGTCAACACATACGTAATTATTTCAGGAACTAACTGAAAGCTATTACCTTAATGACGCGAATAGAAACAGTTGCTTCATTGGTCAACACATACGTAATTATTTCAGGAACTAACTGAAAGCTATTACCTTAATGACGCGAATAGCAACAGTTGTTTCATTGGTCAACACATACGTAATTATTTCAGGAACTAACTGAAAGCTATTACCTTAATGACGCGAATAGCAACAGTTGTTTCATTGGTCAACACATACGTAATTATTTCAGGAACTAACTGAAAGCTATTACCTTAATGACGCGAATAGCAAAAGTTGTTTCATTGGTCAACACATACGTAATTATTTCAGGAACTAACTGAAAGCTATTACCTTAATGACGCGAATAGCAAAAGTTGTTTCATTGGTCAACACATACGTAATTATTTCAGGAACTAACTGAAAGCTATTACCTTAATGACCCGAATAGAAACAGTTGTTTCATTGGTCAACACATACGTAATTATTTCAGGAACTAACTGAAAGCTATTACCTTAATGACCCGAATAGAAACAGTTGTTTCATTGGTCAACACATACGTAATTATTTCAGGAACTAACTGAAAGCTATTACCTTAATGACGCGAATAGCAACAGTTGTTTCATTGGTCAACACATACGTAATTATTTCAGGAACTAACTGAAAGCTATTACCTTAATGACGCGAATAGCAAAAGTTGTTTCATTGGTCAACACATACGTAATTATTTCAGGAACTAACTGAAAGCTATTACCTTAATGACGCGAATAGCAAAAGTTGTTTCATTGGTCAACACATACGTAATTATTTCAGGAACTAACTGAAAGCTATTACCTTAATGACCCGAATAGAAACAGTTGTTTCATTGGTCAACACATACGTAATTATTTCAGGAACTAACTGAAAGCTATTACCTTAATGACGCGAATAGAAACAGTTGTTTCATTGGTCAACACATACGTAATTATTTCAGGAACTAACTGAAAGCTATTACCTTAATAACCCGAATAGAAACAGTTGTTTCATTGGTCAACACATACGTAATTATTTCAGGAACTAACTGAAAGCTATTACCTTAATGACGCGAATAGCAACAGTTGTTTCATTGGTCAACACATATGTAATTATTTCAAGAACTAACTGAAAGCTATTACCTTAATGACGCGAATAGCAACAGTTGTTTCATTGGTCAACACATATGTAATTATTTCAGGAACTAACTGAAAGCTATTACCTTAATGACGCGAATAGCAAAAGTTGTTTCATTGGTCAACACATACGTAATTATTTCAGGAACTAACTGAAAGCTATTACCTTAATGACGCGAATAGCAACAGTTGTTTCATTGGTCAACACATACGTAATTATTTCAGGAACTAACTGAAAGCTATTACCTTAATGACGCGAATAGCAAAAGTTGTTTCATTGGTCAACACATACGTAATTATTTCAGGAACTAACTGAAAGCTATTACCTTAATGACGCGAATAGCAACAGTTGTTTCATTGGTCAACACATACGTAATTATTTCAGGAACTAACTGAAAGCTATTACCTTAATGACGCGAATAGCAACAGTTGTTTCATTGGTCAAAACATATGTAATTATTTCAGGAACTAACTGAAAGCTATTACCTTAATGACGCGAATAGCAAAAGTTGTTTCATTGGTCAACACATACGTAATTATTTCAGGAACTAACTGAAAGCTATTACCTTAATGACGCGAATAGCAAAAGCTGTTTCATTGGTCAACACATACGTAATTATTTCAGGAACTAACTGAAAGCTATTACCTTAATGACCCGAATAGAAACAGTTGTTTCATTGGTCAACACATACGTAATTATTTCAGGAACTAACTGAAAGCTATTACCTTAATGACCCGAATAGAAACAGTTGTTTCATTGGTCAACACATATGTAATTATTTCAGGAACTAACTGAAAGCTATTACCTTAATGACGCGAATAGCAAAAGTTGTTTCATTGGTCAACACATACGTAATTATTTCAGGAACTAACTGAAAGCTATTACCTTAATGACCCGAATAGAAACAGTTGTTTCATTGGTCAACACATATGTAATTATTTCAGGAACTAACTGAAAGCTATTACCTTAATGACGCGAATAGCAAAAGTTGTTTCATTGGTCAACACATACGTAATTATTTCAGGAACTAACTGAAAGCTATTACCTTAATGACGCGAATAGCAACAGTTGTTTCATTGGTCAACACATACGTAATTATTTCAGGAACTAACTGAAAGCTATTACCTTAATGACGCGAATAGCAACAGTTGTTTCATTGGTCAACACATACGTAATTATTTCAGGAACTAACTGAAAGCTATTACCTTAATGACGCGAATAGCAAAAGTTGTTTCATTGGTCAACACATACGTAATTATTTCAGGAACTAACTGAAAGCTATTACCTTAATGACGCGAATAGCAACAGTTGTTTCATTGGTCAACACATACGTAATTATTTCAGGAACTAACTGAAAGCTATTACCTTAATGACGCGAATAGCAACAGTTGTTTCATTGGTCAACACATACGTAATTATTTCAGGAACTAACTGAAAGCTATTACCTTAATGACGCGAATAGCAAAAGTTGTTTCATTGGTCAACACATACGTAATTATTTCAGGAACTAACTGAAAGCTATTACCTTAATGACGCGAATAGCAACAGTTGTTTCATTGGTCAACACATATGTAATTATTTCAGGAACTAACTGAAAGCTATTACCTTAATGACGCGAATAGCAAAAGTTGTTTCATTGGTCAACACATACGTAATTATTTCAGGAACTAACTGAAAGCTATTACCTTAATGACGCGAATAGCAAAAGTTGTTTCATTGGTCAACACATATGTAATTATTTCAGGAACTAACTGAAAGCTATTACCTTAATGACGCGAATAGCAACAGTTGTTTCATTGGTCAACACATACGTAATTATTTCAGGAACTAACTGAAAGCTATTACCTTAATGACGCGAATAGCAACAGTTGTTTCATTGGTCAACACATACGTAATTATTTCAGGAACTAACTGAAAGCTATTACCTTAATGACCCGAATAGAAACAGTTGTTTCATTGGTCAACACATACGTAATTATTTCAGGAACTAACTGAAAGCTATTACCTTAATGACCCGAATAGAAACAGTTGTTTCATTGGTCAACACATACGTAATTATTTCAGGAACTAACTGAAAGCTATTACCTTAATGACGCGAATAGCAACAGTTGTTTCATTGGTCAACACATACGTAATTATTTCAGGAACTAACTGAAAGCTATTACCTTAATGACGCGAATAGCAAAAGTTGTTTCATTGGTCAACACATACGTAATTATTTCAGGAACTAACTGAAAGCTATTACCTTAATGACGCGAATAGCAAAAGTTGTTTCATTGGTCAACACATACGTAATTATTTCAGGAACTAACTGAAAGCTATTACCTTAATGACCCGAATAGAAACAGTTGTTTCATTGGTCAACACATACGTAATTATTTCAGGAACTAACTGAAAGCTATTACCTTAATGACGCGAATAGAAACAGTTGTTTCATTGGTCAACACATACGTAATTATTTCAGGAACTAACTGAAAGCTATTACCTTAATGACCCGAATAGAAACAGTTGTTTCATTGGTCAACACATACGTAATTATTTCAGGAACTAACTGAAAGCTATTACCTTAATGATGCGAATAGCAACAGTTGTTTCATTGGTCAACACATACGTAATTATTTCAGGAACTAACTGAAAGCTATTACCTTAATGACCCGAATAGAAACAGTTGTTTCATTGGTCAACACATACGTAATTATTTCAGGAACTAACTGAAAGCTATTACCTTAATGACGCGAATAGCAACAGTTGTTTCATTGGTCAACACATACGTAATTATTTCAGGAACTAACTGAAAGCTATTACCTTAATGACGCGAATAGCAAAAGTTGTTTCATTGGTCAACACATACGTAATTATTTCAGGAACTAACTGAAAGCTATTACCTTAATGACGCGAATAGCAAAAGTTGTTTCATTGGTCAACACATACGTAATTATTTCAGGAACTAACTGAAAGCTATTACCTTAATGACCCGAATAGAAACAGTTGTTTCATTGGTCAACACATACGTAATTATTTCAGGAACTAACTGAAAGCTATTACCTTAATGACGCGAATAGAAACAGTTGTTTCATTGGTCAACACATACGTAATTATTTCAGGAACTAACTGAAAGCTATTACCTTAATAACCCGAATAGAAACAGTTGTTTCATTGGTCAACACATACGTAATTATTTCAGGAACTAACTGAAAGCTATTACCTTAATGACGCGAATAGCAACAGTTGTTTCATTGGTCAACACATATGTAATTATTTCAGGAACTAACTGAAAGCTATTACCTTAATGACGCGAATAGCAAAAGTTGTTTCATTGGTCAACACATACGTAATTATTTCAGGAACTAACTGAAAGCTATTACCTTAATGACGCGAATAGCAAAAGTTGTTTCATTGGTCAACACATATGTAATTATTTCAGGAACTAACTGAAAGCTATTACCTTAATGACGCGAATAGCAACAGTTGTTTCATTGGTCAACACATACGTAATTATTTCAGGAACTAACTGAAAGCTATTACCTTAATGACGCGAATAGCAACAGTTGTTTCATTGGTCAACACATATGTAATTATTTCAAGAACTAACTGAAAGCTATTACCTTAATGACGCGAATAGCAACAGTTGTTTCATTGGTCAACACATATGTAATTATTTCAGGAACTAACTGAAAGCTATTACCTTAATGACGCGAATAGCAAAAGTTGTTTCATTGGTCAACACATACGTAATTATTTCAGGAACTAACTGAAAGCTATTACCTTAATGACGCGAATAGAAACAGTTGTTTCATTGGTCAACACATACGTAATTATTTCAGGAACTAACTGAAAGCTATTACCTTAATGACGCGAATAGCAAAAGTTGTTTCATTGGTCAACACATACGTAATTATTTCAGGAACTAACTGAAAGCTATTACCTTAATGACGCGAATAGCAACAGTTGTTTCATTGGTCAACACATACGTAATTATTTCAGGAACTAACTGAAAGCTATTACCTTAATGACGCGAATAGCAACAGTTGTTTCATTGGTCAAAACATATGTAATTATTTCAGGAACTAACTGAAAGCTATTACCTTAATGACGCGAATAGCAAAAGTTGTTTCATTGGTCAACACATACGTAATTATTTCAGGAACTAACTGAAAGCTATTACCTTAATGACGCGAATAGCAAAAGTTGTTTCATTGGTCAACACATACGTAATTATTTCAGGAACTAACTGAAAGCTATTACCTTAATGACCCGAATAGAAACAGTTGTTTCATTGGTCAACACATACGTAATTATTTCAGGAACTAACTGAAAGCTATTACCTTAATGACCCGAATAGAAACAGTTGTTTCATTGGTCAACACATATGTAATTATTTCAGGAACTAACTGAAAGCTATTACCTTAATGACGCGAATAGCAAAAGTTGTTTCATTGGTCAACACATACGTAATAATTTCAGGAACTAACTGAAAGCTATTACCTTAATGACCCGAATAGAAACAGTTGTTTCATTGGTCAACACATATGTAATTATTTCAGGAACTAACTGAAAGCTATTACCTTAATGACGCGAATAGCAAAAGTTGTTTCATTGGTCAACACATACGTAATTATTTCAGGAACTAACTGAAAGCTATTACCTTAATGACGCGAATAGCAACAGTTGTTTCATTGGTCAACACATACGTAATTATTTCAGGAACTAACTGAAAGCTATTACCTTAATGACGCGAATAGCAACAGTTGTTTCATTGGTCAACACATACGTAATTATTTCAGGAACTAACTGAAAGCTATTACCTTAATGACGCGAATAGCAAAAGTTGTTTCATTGGTCAACACATACGTAATTATTTCAGGAACTAACTGAAAGCTATTACCTTAATGACGCGAATAGCAACAGTTGTTTCATTGGTCAACACATACGTAATTATTTCAGGAACTAACTGAAAGCTATTACCTTAATGACGCGAATAGCAACAGTTGTTTCATTGGTCAACACATACGTAATTATTTCAGGAACTAACTGAAAGCTATTACCTTAATGACGCGAATAGCAAAAGTTGTTTCATTGGTCAACACATACGTAATTATTTCAGGAACTAACTGAAAGCTATTACCTTAATGACGCGAATAGCAACAGTTGTTTCATTGGTCAACACATATGTAATTATTTCAGGAACTAACTGAAAGCTATTACCTTAATGACGCGAATAGCAAAAGTTGTTTCATTGGTCAACACATACGTAATTATTTCAGGAACTAACTGAAAGCTATTACCTTAATGACGCGAATAGCAAAAGTTGTTTCATTGGTCAACACATATGTAATTATTTCAGGAACTAACTGAAAGCTATTACCTTAATGACGCGAATAGCAACAGTTGTTTCATTGGTCAACACATACGTAATTATTTCAGGAACTAACTGAAAGCTATTACCTTAATGACGCGAATAGCAAAAGTTGTTTCATTGGTCAACACATACGTAATTATTTCAGGAACTAACTGAAAGCTATTACCTTAATGACCCGAATAGAAACAGTTGTTTCATTGGTCAACACATACGTAATTATTTCAGGAACTAACTGAAAGCTATTACCTTAATGACCCGAATAGAAACAGTTGTTTCATTGGTCAACACATACGTAATTATTTCAGGAACTAACTGAAAGCTATTACCTTAATGACGCGAATAGCAACAGTTGTTTCATTGGTCAACACATACGTAATTATTTCAGGAACTAACTGAAAGCTATTACCTTAATGACGCGAATAGCAAAAGTTGTTTCATTGGTCAACACATACGTAATTATTTCAGGAACTAACTGAAAGCTATTACCTTAATGACGCGAATAGCAAAAGTTGTTTCATTGGTCAACACATACGTAATTATTTCAGGAACTAACTGAAAGCTATTACCTTAATGACCCGAATAGAAACAGTTGTTTCATTGGTCAACACATACGTAATTATTTCAGGAACTAACTGAAAGCTATTACCTTAATGACGCGAATAGAAACAGTTGTTTCATTGGTCAACACATACGTAATTATTTCAGGAACTAACTGAAAGCTATTACCTTAATGACCCGAATAGAAACAGTTGTTTCATTGGTCAACACATACGTAATTATTTCAGGAACTAACTGAAAGCTATTACCTTAATGATGCGAATAGCAACAGTTGTTTCATTGGTCAACACATACGTAATTATTTCAGGAACTAACTGAAAGCTATTACCTTAATGACGCAAATAAAAACAGTTGTTTCATTGGTCAACACATGCGTAATTATTTCAGGAACTAACTGAACACATCTCCCGAAACGGCCGCCCTCAACAAATATAAGTATGTGCTACTATACGGTCTGAGTTGACGATGGTACACATCCCCCGAAACGGCCGTCCTCAACAAATATAAGTATGTGCTACTATACGGTCTGAGTTGACGGTGGTACACATCCCCCGAAACGGCCGTCCTCAACAAATATAAGTATGTGCTACTATACGGTCTGAGTTGACGGTGGTACACATCCCCCGAAACGGCCGTCCTCAACAAATATAAGTATGTGCTACTATACGGTCTGAGTTGACGGTCGTACACATCCCCCGAAACGGCCGTCCTCAACAAATATAAGTATGTGCTACTATACGGTCTGAGTTGACGGTGGTACACATCCCCCGAAACGGCCGTCCTCAACAAATATAAGTATGTGCTACTATACGGTCTGAGTTGACGGTGGTACACATCCCCCGAAACGGCCGTCCTCAACAAATATAAGTATGTGCTACTATACGGTCTGAGTTGACGGTGGTACACATCCCCCGAAACGGCCGTCCTCAACAAATATAAGTATGTGCTACTATACGGTCTGAGTTGACGGTGGTACACATCCCCCGAAACGGCCGTCCTCAACAAATATAAGTATGTGCTACTATACGGTCTGAGTTGACGGTGGTACACATCCCCCGAAACGGCCGTCCTCAACAAATATAAGTATGTGCTACTATACGGTCTGAGTTGACGGTGGTACACATCCCCCGAAACGGCCGTCCTCAACAAATATAAGTATGTGCTACTATACGGTCTGAGTTGACGGTGGTACACATCCCCCGAAACGGCCGTCCTCAACAAATATAAGTATGTGCTACTATACGGTCTGAGTTGACGGTGGTACACATCCCCCGAAACGGCCGTCCTCAACAAATATAAGTATGTGCTACTATACGGTCTGAGTTGACGGTGGTACACATCCCCCGAAACGGCCGTCCTCAACAAATATAAGTATGTGCTACTATACGGTCTGAGTTGACGGTGGTACACATCCCCCGAAACGGCCGTCCTCAACAAATATAGGTATGTGCTACTATACGGTCTGAGTTGACGGTGGTACACATCCCCCGAAACGGCCGTCCTCAACAAATATAAGTATGTGCTACTATACGGTCTGAGTTGACGGTGGTACACATCCCCCGAAACGGCCGTCCTCAACAAATATAGGTATGTGCTACTATACGGTCTGAGTTGACGGTGGTACACATCCCCCGAAACGGCCGTCCTCAACAAATATAAGTATGTGCTACTATACGGTCTGAGTTGACGGTGGTACACATCCCCCGAAACGGCCGTCCTCAACAAATATAAGTATGTGCTACTATACGGTCTGAGTTGACGGTGGTACACATCCCCCGAAACGGCCGTCCTCAACAAATATAAGTATGTGCTACTATACGGTCTGAGTTGACGGTGGTACACATCCCCCGAAACGGCCGTCCTCAACAAATATAAGTATGTGCTACTATACGGTCTGAGTTGACGGTGGTACACATCCCCCGAAACGGCCGTCCTCAACAAATATAAGTATGTGCTACTATACGGTCTGAGTTGACGGTGGTACACATCCCCCGAAACGGCCGTCCTCAACAAATATAAGTATGTGCTACTATACGGTCTGAGTTGACGGTGGTACACATCCCCCGAAACGGCCGTCCTCAACAAATATAAGTATGTGCTACTATACGGTCTGAGTTGACGGTGGTACACATCCCCCGAAACGGCCGTCCTCAACAAATATAAGTATGTGCTACTATACGGTCTGAGTTGACGGTGGTACACATCCCCCGAAACGGCCGTCCTCAACAAATATAAGTATGTGCTACTATACGGTCTGAGTTGACGGTGGTACACATCCCCCGAAACGGCCGTCCTCAACAAATATAAGTATGTGCTACTATACGGTCTGAGTTGACGGTGGTACACATCCCCCGAAACGGCCGTCCTCAACAAATATAAGTATGTGCTACTATACGGTCTGAGTTGACGGTGGTACACATCCCCCGAAACGGCCGTCCTCAACAAATATAAGTATGTGCTACTATACGGTCTGAGTTGACGGTGGTACACATCCCCCGAAACGGCCGTCCTCAACAAATATAAGTATGTGCTACTATACGGTCTGAGTTGACGGTGGTACACATCCCCCGAAACGGCCGTCCTCAACAAATATAAGTATGTGCTACTATACGGTCTGAGTTGACGGTGGTACACATCCCCCGAAACGGCCGTCCTCAACAAATATAAGTATGTGCTACTATACGGTCTGAGTTGACGGTGGTACACATCCCCCGAAACGGCCGTCCTCAACAAATATAAGTATGTGCTACTATACGGTCTGAGTTGACGGTGGTACACATCCCCCGAAACGGCCGTCCTCAACAAATATAAGTATGTGCTACTATACGGTCTGAGTTGACGGTGGTACACATCCCCCGAAACGGCCGTCCTCAACAAATATAAGTATGTGCTACTATACGGTCTGAGTTGACGGTGGTACACATCCCCCGAAACGGCCGTCCTCAACAAATATAAGTATGTGCTACTATACGGTCTGAGTTGACGGTGGTACACATCCCCCGAAACGGCCGTCCTCAACAAATATAAGTATGTGCTACTATACGGTCTGAGTTGACGGTGGTACACATCCCCCGAAACGGCCGTCCTCAACAAATATAAGTATGTGCTACTATACGGTCTGAGTTGACGGTGGTACACATCCCCCGAAACGGCCGTCCTCAACAAATATAAGTATGTGCTACTATACGGTCTGAGTTGACGGTGGTACACATCCCCCGAAACGGCCGTCCTCAACAAATATAAGTATGTGCTACTATACGGTCTGAGTTGACGGTGGTACACATCCCCCGAAACGGCCGTCCTCAACAAATATAAGTATGTGCTACTATACGGTCTGAGTTGACGGTGGTACACATCCCCCGAAACGGCCGTCCTCAACAAATATAAGTATGTGCTACTATACGGTCTGAGTTGACGGTGGTACACATCCCCCGAAACGGCCGTCCTCAACAAATATAAGTATGTGCTACTATACGGTCTGAGTTGACGGTGGTACACATCCCCCGAAACGGCCGTCCTCAACAAATATAAGTATGTGCTACTATACGGTCTGAGTTGACGGTGGTACACATCCCCCGAAACGGCCGTCCTCAACAAATATAAGTATGTGCTACTATACGGTCTGAGTTGACGGTGGTACACATCCCCCGAAACGGCCGTCCTCAACAAATATAAGTATGTGCTACTATACGGTCTGAGTTGACGGTGGTACACATCCCCCGAAACGGCCGTCCTCAACAAATATAAGTATGTGCTACTATACGGTCTGAGTTGACGGTGGTACACATCCCCCGAAACGGCCGTCCTCAACAAATATAAGTATGTGCTACTATACGGTCTGAGTTGACGGTGGTACACATCCCCCGAAACGGCCGTCCTCAACAAATATAAGTATGTGCTACTATACGGTCTGAGTTGACGGTGGTACACATCCCCCGAAACGGCCGTCCTCAACAAATATAAGTATGTGCTACTATACGGTCTGAGTTGACGGTGGTACACATCCCCCGAAACGGCCGTCCTCAACAAATATAAGTATGTGCTACTATACGGTCTGAGTTGACGGTGGTACACATCCCCCGAAACGGCCGTCCTCAACAAATATAAGTATGTGCTACTATACGGTCTGAGTTGACGGTGGTACACATCCCCCGAAACGGCCGTCCTCAACAAATATAAGTATGTGCTACTATACGGTCTGAGTTGACGGTGGTACACATCCCCCGAAACGGCCGTCCTCAACAAATATAAGTATGTGCTACTATACGGTCTGAGTTGACGGTGGTACACATCCCCCGAAACGGCCGTCCTCAACAAATATAAGTATGTGCTACTATACGGTCTGAGTTGACGGTGGTACACATCCCCCGAAACGGCCGTCCTCAACAAATATAAGTATGTGCTACTATACGGTCTGAGTTGACGGTGGTACACATCCCCCGAAACGGCCGTCCTCAACAAATATAAGTATGTGCTACTATACGGTCTGAGTTGACGGTGGTACACATCCCCCGAAACGGCCGTCCTCAACAAATATAAGTATGTGCTACTATACGGTCTGAGTTGACGGTGGTACACATCCCCCGAAACGGCCGTCCTCAACAAATATAAGTATGTGCTACTATACGGTCTGAGTTGACGGTGGTACACATCCCCCGAAACGGCCGTCCTCAACAAATATAAGTATGTGCTACTATACGGTCTGAGTTGACGGTGGTACACATCCCCCGAAACGGCCGTCCTCAACAAATATAAGTATGTGCTACTATACGGTCTGAGTTGACGGTGGTACACATCCCCCGAAACGGCCGTCCTCAACAAATATAAGTATGTGCTACTATACGGTCTGAGTTGACGGTGGTACACATCCCCCGAAACGGCCGTCCTCAACAAATATAAGTATGTGCTACTATACGGTCTGAGTTGACGGTGGTACACATCCCCCGAAACGGCCGTCCTCAACAAATATAAGTATGTGCTACTATACGGTCTGAGTTGACGGTGGTACACATCCCCCGAAACGGCCGTCCTCAACAAATATAAGTATGTGCTACTATACGGTCTGAGTTGACGGTGGTACACATCCCCCGAAACGGCCGTCCTCAACAAATATAAGTATGTGCTACTATACGGTCTGAGTTGACGGTGGTACACATCCCCCGAAACGGCCGTCCTCAACAAATATAAGTATGTGCTACTATACGGTCTGAGTTGACGGTGGTACACATCCCCCGAAACGGCCGTCCTCAACAAATATAAGTATGTGCTACTATACGGTCTGAGTTGACGGTGGTACACATCCCCCGAAACGGCCGTCCTCAACAAATATAAGTATGTGCTACTATACGGTCTGAGTTAACGATGGTACACATCTCCCGAAACGGCCGTCCTCAACAAATATAAGTATGTGCTACTATACGGTCTGAGTTGACGGTGGTACACATCCCCCGAAACGGCCGTCCTCAACAAATATAAGTAAGTGCTACTATACGGTCTGAGTTGACGGTGGTACACATCTCCCGAAACGGCCGTCCTCAACAAATATAAGTATGTGCTACTATACGGTCTGAGTTGACGGTGGTACACATCTCCCGAAACGGCCGTCCTCAACAAATATAAGTATGTGCTACTATACGGTCTGAGTTGACGGTGGTACACATCCCCCGAAACGGCCGTCCTCAACAAATATAAGTAAGTGCTACTATAGGCAAGTTTATAAATATTACAAGTGTTTATTGAAAATAATTGGTTTAAGAATAAAATGTAATCAGGCGCCATCTAAATTACTTGAATATACACATGAGTTATTATTTAATGATTCAATTGAAACTGTGAATTAATTATCAGTTTACAGTTTATAATAGCATTAGAATAATGCTTCTATAGATGTTTCTTGATAAAGACGTAAATACGTGGAGAAACGTAGTAGAATTACTAACTCTAAACTATTAACGGAATAGTTAGTCTCGCCCAAATTCGATTTGATAATCCATAACTAGATCGATCGTGTTAGTCAAATTCCTAGTTTATGGAACGCACACAGTTTACGTCCACCATCGCATATAATCTATTCCCAATAACAGTCCCCAAGGCAATTTATTTGATATGCTCTAGTCATTGTTATACAGTCCTTATCAACAGCCAGTTAGCCGTTATGCGTCATAAACATGGATGGATACAAGCACGGGGCCCATCGCTCTGCTCTCTAGATTATACCTATCGTTTGGGGCAAATAGGAATGAGCGCCCAGTACTTTAGGAGAGAAGAGTCTCTTACGATAAACGTTATTTCGCAGTTTGAACCAAGTAGTTTCTAAATCAGTTCTAAAAAATATATTTATTCAAATGCACTGATTGTCC
>JBAIZL010000008.1:9950762-9965762 GCA_036971475.1 Prosapia bicincta
CTTACATCCCGAGTAAGGTATATTTAACCAAAACCATGGGCAATATGGCAACACTGCATACAGTCTTAACTTACATCCCGAGTAAGGTATATTTAACCAAAACCATAGGCAATATGGCAACACTGCATACAGTCTTAACTTACATCCCGAGTAAGGTATATTTAACCAAAACCATAGGCAATATGGCAACACTGCATACAGTCTTAACTTACATCCCGAGTAAGGTATATTTAACCAAAACCATGGGCAATATGGCAACACTGCATACAGTCTTAACTTACATCCCGAGTAAGGTATATTTAACCAAAACAAGTAATATAAATAAAAAATGTTAAAGTAAATTCCTACTTAGGTCAGCAAAGAAAAATGTCATTTTAGTTACTTTGTATTGAATAAATACAATTCATATAAATTAAGTAACATAACCTATGTTAAAACCTGTATACTACCACATAACCCATTACGTAAGAACAGCGGTTTTATCACATCTTATGCTATCGCCTATTTTAAACCAACTGGGACGAAATAACTAAATTATATACCTTGGCCCTTTTGTAAAAGGTTTTTCCCCCATATAAGTTTAAGTAATAGATTAATATTTAAAATAACTGTATTGCCATTTACAAGTTTAAAAATATATATTTGAGCTCGAGTGGATGATTAAAAAGTATTAAATTTTACAAGATATACAAATATATATATAGGGAGAGTGGGAACTAATAGTATGAATTAAAAATGTTCCAAACTGTAACAGATGAAAACGTACGATAAAAAAGTAAATCCTTTAACATTCTAAATAAGAAACCTATATAATATTGAATGCAACAGGTAACCTTAACTCTTGTATAACAATAATGCAAGTAATGCAGCCACTCAGTTTAATCTAATGAAACTCTGTCACATTGACATGGGCGGGTGGGGATTATGATTTGATTAAGGATGTGATCAAAGGCAAGCTTTGATAAACAAAGAGGGATCGAATAAGAATGGGACAAAAAACTGTTACTGGCCAATATTTGGCCTTTGTCTCAACGTCGCTTTGTAAATATTTGGATTTCGTCAAAGAAAAATAAACAAATCAGTGCATCCGCTGGAAGTTGGAGTGTAAAGTGGTTTGCTTGGCGAACCCCGGCGTTGAAAGCACCGGTAGAGCAGTGCTATCTAAAGATCTCTTTATTACATCATGCTAGAAGGTAGCACATGTTATAATATTATTAAATACACAGTTTAGTAGAGTGGTAGAAATGCTTTTCTTGTGGCATTCATGGAAAATAATATGACCAGAACTACACTTCTGTTGCAGCTATTATACTTAAACAACAAATTTGTCCCTACTTGTGCTCAAAGGTTGACGCGACCTGAGGCCGGATAAAACACCTAAAAATTAATTGGCGCAACCGGGAATTGAACCAGCATTTTAGGTCAATAGTCAAGTGTTCTACAAAGTAATCCCGTCACGCAGCTGCGTGGTTGAAAACATTATCAAGCACAAAATTTAATATAAACACTAAAATTTAATAAATTTAAATAATATTTCTATTATAGAAATTAACATTGTATCTCTTTAAGAAATTTGTATTTTGACACTTGTTTCTGAATTTTTCAAACTATTAGATATTACACATATGTATTTAAACATACTTGTAAACAATGCACGTTTTATTCGGCAATACTTCAGAACTGAAAGCAGAATAGGTTAATCACATGACTTGATATAACTGTATGAAGCAACTGTGGCGTAATGTTTATTTTTAAATAAATAAAACCTCTAAACCACAAATAACTTTTATTTAAACCTTATGTACATTTCAATTGCACAGCAATCATCTTTAGAGTTATTTAAAAATACAACTGGAGATATTTTTAAATACCTCTGAAGATGATTGCTGTGCAATTGAAATGTACATAAGGTTTAAATAAAAGTTATTTGTGGTTTAGAGGTTTTATTTATTTAAAAATAAACAGATGACTTGACTTATTAATTACTTTAAAAAATGTTTACATTTTATTTTCTGCAGTGAAAAGGTTGTACTTTTTGCGACATAAAATTCTGTAAATGTCGAGAATAGATAACATCTGGTAACTGAGAAGGTTGTAATAGCTACTGCCTAAAAACTGCAACATTAACAGAAAAATTACTTCTCTATTACGAAGCTGAGTTGTGTAGCAACATTTCTATAGTAATGCTCGCTCTTACTGAACATTATTAGTGAACGGGTTCTTTCGAAAAAGAACTTTTCGGTAAGCATATTGTAAAAACACACAGGTTTTATGACATCTTCGGAGAGCATTAACATATAGGAAGTCATTCTTGAAGACTTTAATACAAGTTAGCCTTATGCAAACCAAATCTGTTACGTTTGTATAAATTTAAACTTCATATTCACGAACTGTCTCGTAATTTTAGAGAAATAAATTATCAGTATTTAAAAAAATGACATAAAGTTACTTTTACTTCGATAACTCGAATCAAAGCAATATGATAAGTGAAAACCTTAATAAAAAACTGAAGTAGAGAAAAAACCAATACACGATAAAAAAATATATAAACGGAATAAATCACGACAAAATCGTGGTAATTATATACAAAATGTGATACACATCTATAAATATTTTGAATTGAGAAACATTAAATTTTGCGTAAGGATAAATTACCTAAACACTTATGTCAGACGCGCCTAAACATTTTTTCATTTCAAAAATTAGATTAAAAATATATGACTCATTACTATCGTCATATATTAATTTTTTTTGAGATTCATCAAAATTTAAATAAATTAAGATGTTTATTAATTTATCAATACTATTAAATATATTTGCCTTTTCCTTTAACAATATTTAATAAATAATGGACTATAACTTATGCCTAAAAAACCTGTTCTACAACATAAAGTGTAACACAAAATCAGCTGATATATGAAATCATATGTTATCATTTAAGTTATAGTGTAACCTGACGGAAATTATACTGACGCGAACCCTATGTTTATGTCTATCCAATAAGTTTTTTTACGCGTCACTATAAACGTTTTCACTTCAAAAACACTATTTTGTTTTTTTTTTGTTGCGCTAAAATTCATAAAAAGGAGGGAAGACGCGCACAAATTTAAAACCGTTATTTTCATAATACCAGTATTATGCATATTATATGGAATCTGTACAAATATAAGTTTACAAATTTTCTAAAACAGTATATTTTAAACATTTAATAGAGTTATTTTTAAAATAATCCAAGCTTTTAGCTTGATTTACAGGCATGGCATAGTGTGCCAATTCCCCGTACGTGCACTCACATCATATTATTCGCGGCAAAGCCGAGCTGCTGGTATTCACTACTGCGAATTTGTTTTATTTTTTTTATTCATACGAAGGTGAAATTCTTTAGTGACTTGGTTGGTTGGCTAGAATTTTTAAAAAATAATAAAAGACTATAAAGGTGCCAAGGTGGCAAATAAAAAGCGTAATAAATCATTCGAGATTTGCGTGCTTGGATGAAACACAAGTCTTGCTAGTTGCATTCGCAGTAGCAACGCCTCAGCTATTTGCCAGTTACTGGCGCCCTATTATTAGACGTGGTTTTATTAAAAATCGCCCAACGAGCTTCACAAACCGCAAAACCGTTTCCAGATTTAAAACTGAGCTCCAAGGAGCAACAGAAAATAAGGAAAATTTCAGTCTGGGCGTTTTAAACTATGGAAATTCACTTTTTCCAGAAACGTTATTTAAAAAAGTAATTTATATAAAACCCGAGATATGCTTATAAAGATGTATAAACTTAGGATTAAGTCTGTATTTAGAGGTGTTTAACACATAATAACTCATTAAATATTAGTTCAACTTATTATATTATTGTAAACTTGTAAAAGATTTATTAATAATATCTTAGAAATTGGATATATTCTATTTTAGTTTCTACTGTATTTACATCAAATTTACTGTAGTTTACATACAGTTCAAATATACAGTTTGTTGATTGCAATGTATTCATTATTTTCCAAATTAAGTGATAAAAACAATTTTTTAAGTAAATTCTTACGTAGGAGGACAAAAACAATTTTATTTTATTTACATTTCACTGAATTAATGCAATTAATCTATATAAAGTAACATAACCGATGCGTTAAAAAAGCTGTTCTACCACATAACCTATAACATAAAATCAGTTGTTAATGTAATCCATATGCGATCACTTATTCCAAGCCAAATGGGACGAAATAATTATATTGCATACCTTGCCGCTACTGGGAATAGTTCTTCTCCCATATAACACTAAAATTATTCATTAAATTTAATTACTGAATATATTATTTAAAAAACTATATTAACATAAATTGTCATCCACTTCAAGTTTAAAAAATGTACTTGAACTTGTGTGGATAAATAAAAAGTATTTTATTAATAATTGAAAATATGTACAAGATGTACATAGGAAGAGTGTGAACTAATAGAAGGAATTAAAACTCTATGTACTATATTTATTTACAAAACTGTAATTTTTAAAAAGAATTTACAATAATAAATAACTTATTTGGAAAAAAAATAATTTTCAATAATTATACAATTGTGATTTCTATAAGTTCGTATTTGGAATAAAGTTGATTTTATAATAATAGATTAACTGAGGCTCGTTTTTTAGTAGAACTACGAGTAATATGGTGTACGAAATTCATTGAAGAAACGTGTATCCAGCGCTATCTGTTGGATTTTCACTAAACTACGAAGCCTTACGTAAAATACTCATTAAAATTATGTAAAGTATATTTGATGGTTTTGTTTATTGATAATTATAAAATTGCAATTCTTACTGTCATTTGAAGTATAGACGTTTTTATTCTAGACTTTTTTCTAAGGCTAAATTTCGAAATAGTCTGTTCGAACTTCTCGTTGAAAACATTTTCGCACGAACTTCTGAGGTTGAAACAATATTAGTTATTAAGCACTTTTAGAATATTTTACTACATTTTTAGTTTTACATACATTTTTAATGTGGAAATACTTGTTAAACAATACAAGTGTTTTTTCACTTTGTCATTTAGGACTTATTTTCATAAATTTATAAAGTTTAACCGCAATTTTGTAAAATGTTTACTTTCTATCAGAAAATAATTTTATATAAATTTAATATGAGAAACTTCCATTGCCCAAGATTGCCTAGATGTATAACGTCCCTCACCCACAGTTCTAATACAGTGTGGGACACTCCTATGATTAAATGATGGTCTTGTGGAAAATCTATTCTAACAAAAATATGTATCCAAAATTGGTTTAAAATAATATCAGAGTATTTCCAGAGTAGATCAAATGTTTTTTACAGTTTAAAATATAGTTATGGCATTCTAAAATCTTATTTTTGTATCTTCCATATAACCTCTGCAATTTATGTACAACTACGTATAAATCTAGGCTTTAAATTTGCTTGTCAACTTTTACCTTTGTCAAAAACATTCAAGAACAAAAATTTTCATTATAATTTAAAACAGTAAATTTGTTCTAAGAACAGTGGTTTTAATTTTATTTGCTCTTTATAAAGGCAATGTTTTTTTTTTAATAAAAAATTGCTAGTTTGGTTTAAATATAGATTTATAATCGATAAATTCTACGATCAGCTGATCACAGTTCGACTAACATATAAAGTTTATGGAACATTTGTTTTCCTCTTCATTTAGTGCACATGTTTATAGTTTTATCAAATGATACTTTAGTGCATCTCTACTTCGAATCAAATACATTCGTTTAAACTATTTAATTTAGTTAAAAGATAATTTCAAATAATTTATTAATAATTAAATACTTTAGGATAAATAAGGATTTATTTGATTCAAATATTTATTTATGTTATGTTTTACGAACGAATTATTAAATACTTTTTTTAATTATAAAGCTAATGTTAGTATTTAAATTAACCGAAACAATTTTTATTCAAAATATTTTTTTAAATTAAAAATTTGTTTAATGTATACTGCGTTTTGATTCTAACCTACAAAACTGTTCCAATTTTTTGATAGTATACCACATTACTGTTAACTCTGTTTTGATAGTATAACACATTACTGTTAACTCTCTTTTGATAATATACCATAATACTGAGAACTCTGTTTTGATAGTATGCCACATTACGGTTAACTCTGTTTTGATAGTAGGCTATACCACATTACTGTTAACTCTGTTTTGATAGTATACCACATTACTGTTAACTCTGTTTTGATAACATACTATAATACTGAAAACTCTGTTTTGATACTATACCACACTACGGTTAACTCTATTTTGATTGTATGCCACATTAACATTAACTATGTTTTGATAGTACACCACATTACGGTTAACTATGTTTTGATTGTATGTCACATTACCGTTAACTCTGTTTTGATAGTATACCACATTACTGTTTACTCTGTTTTGATAGTATACCACATTACTGTTTACTCTGTTTTGGTAGTATACCACATTACCGTTAACTCTGTTTTGATAGTAAACCGCATTACTGTCAACTCTGTTTTGATAGTATACCACATTACTGTTTACTCTGTTTTGGTAGTATACCACATTACGGTTAACTATGTTTTAATAGTATACCACATTACCGTTAACTCTGTTTTGATAGTATACCACATTACTGTTAACTCTGTTTTGATAGTATACCACATTACTGTTTACTCTGTTTTGGTAGTATACCACATTACGGTTAACTCTGTTTTGATAGTATACCATATTACGGTTAACTCTGTTTTGATAGTATACCACATTACGGTTAACTCTGTTTTGATAGTATACCACATTACGGTTAACTCTGTTTTGATAGTATACCACATTACGGTTAACTCTGTTTTGATAGTATACCACATTACGGTTAACTCTGTTTTGTTAGTATACCACATTACGGTTAACTCTGTTTTGATAGTATGCCACATTACGGTTAACTCTGTTTTGATAGTATACCACATTACGGTTAACTCTATTTTGATTGTATGCCACATTACCGTTACTATGTTTTGATAGTATACCACATTACGGTTAACTCTATTTTGATAGTATACCACATTACTGTTTACTCTGTTTTGGTAGTATACCACATTACGGTTAACTCTGTTTTGATAGTATACCACATTACTGTTTACTCTGTTTTGGTAGTATACCACATTACGGTTAACTCTGTTTTGATTGTATGCCACATTACCGTTACTATGTTTTGGTAGTATACCACATTACGGTTAACTCTGTTTTGATAGTATACCACATTACTGTTTACTCTGTTTTGGTAGTATACCACATTACGGTTAACTCTGTTTTGATTGTATGCCACATTACCGTTACTATGTTTTGGTAGTATACCACATTACAGTTCTAATTAAGTATGTCTATATTCTGTATATTTCCATTCCCAACGTTGGATATTCTCACTTCTTACCTCTTGGCAGGCTCTTGCATTACCCTTTTCTATCTAATTAAACTGTTCTATTATTACTGTAATGCGAGTTTTATTTTTAAACTTAATTTTTTATTTGTTCTTTTTATTATTTTTGTTCCTTTTGTAAAATATTTTTATATAAATTTTTTAAGATATTTAATTGATTTTTAAGAAAGATAAAACAAACTATCTTTAAACTAGAATGCATTTGCAAAAATTAATTAAATACACACATTTATTAGACATTGACCAAATACCCACATCTCTGAATTATCTGAAAAAAATTTGTTTGTTTCATTTTATTGATATTAAGACTGCGTTTATATAATTCATTAGTTATTTTAAATAATAACATCTAAAGGCTTTTCAGATATCCTTATTTACACACTTTAAACTATATTAATATCTGTATAAATATATTGTCTATGTCAATTCTGTGAGTACTCTAATATAGTAGCAATTACGTTTTATTTACATTTAAACGACCATTTCAGTAGATGTGGCCCTTTACCAACTCCCGAATGCGATAATGAGACATATATCTCGAATCTGCCATCCTCATTTAAAGAAAAATCAAGTATTAGGCCCTACTATCGGAGAAAATGTTTGCATATTAAAAGTGTATTAGGGTAAACTAGTAACTCAAGCCCGGATGGAATCAAATGATACCCCTATCTGTACAAGCATTATTTATTTTTAACTTATTATTTTTAATTATTGTTTATTAAACACCAGAACTCTACTCCCTTAAACCATTTTACTTAGACTCGTTGCGAATTTCAACATTACTTCTGCTCACCCTTCCCCATCCGAATTAAAATCACATAAAACCAGTGACCTTGAAGAAATACAAATCGTCATCCTACCCCAACCCGCCCAGGCGGATTGATATCGTACTGTTTCAAAAACATCTAGTTGTCATAAAGAATAGAAACTCCCGTTTGCTTTGCTCAAGCAACCCGATACACAGGTAATGTAATGTTTATTTTCAGAATAGTATCACGACGTATACTTGCTCTGCCGGCCAGATCGTAGAGACCATGTACTCAGGCAAAGTCTGACTGCCGCCTCCGGCCACTGTCCGCTGAGTTGAATTCCACTCAACAAAGCAGGCGTGCTGGCTTTGGGCAGGGAAAAGCCTTCAAAGCAACACTGACATGTAATTTGCGTGTGTACCTTTTTCAGGCTGTTTATCGAGAACATTTAGATAAAAGCGCGTATTTAGGGACGTGTTTATTGAATGCTTCTAAAAGCGCTGGCAAGTACGTCAGCGCCTAACTGGATTACATTTAATTTGGCAAAGTCCCTTGGTTGGAACGACGTGACGAAATTAATATTTACACGTAACACTTTCAGTAAAGTAACCGATGGCTTTAGGGCGGCATCGGTGATTTATCTTTGATGTCAGAGCTAAAGTGGGGAGTTGCTTTTATTTTATATTGCGTTTGTTAATGCTGATATCAATACAGTTTATTCCAATAACAGAAGTTTGATCTTAATATATACTTATATAGATATTATATACGTATTATATATATATATATATATATATATATATATATATCGCAATATTTATTCTTGTCTATTAATAAAGAAATAAGTCAAAATACAAATACAAGAAATATTATTGAATTTAAAGTTCAAAGCTTTTTCGTTGACAAATAGTACAAACATCAACAGGAATATTCATTGAATACCTGTTGGAATATTCCTGATGATGTTGGTACTGTTTGCCAACAAAAAGCTTTGAATTGTAAAATCAATAATAATTCTTGTATTTGTATTTTGACTTATTTCTTTATATATATATATATATATATATATATATATATATATATATATATATAGAGAGAGAGAGAGAGAGAGAGAGAGAGAGAGAGAGAGAGAGAGAGGGGGGGGGGAAGAGTTATAATTAATTACTAATATAATAATACTATAATTAAATAATTGTAACTAATATATATTAAAAAGGTTGTTTTTATTAAAACTTGTATAGGTGAATTCTAATATTATGAAAACAGTTAAACTATATAATTTTGTTAAAATAAAATTTACCAACATTAATTAACTTGACAAATTTAGCCAGTTAATGATGTGCTGTTTCATTTAGGGCTTGAACTGTTTACCTCGCGCATTCGTAAACTTTATTAAAACAAATAACGAATCCATCCTAATCTAATGCTTTGTGACCATGTTGTGAGGTTATATTTGGGGGGGGGGGTAAAGTAGCAAGTCGTAATATGTTCACTGTTATAGCTTTATTTTGCAAAATCGATAGCTCCTGCCCAAACACTACTAACAAACCTTCCTATAGGCTTTATACATGGGGCAGCTACTACATGCTTCAAAACAAGTAAGGTTAAACACAACGTTTCTTGTTAGGTTACCAAAGAAAAATGCTATTTTACATACTTTTTGTTAAATAATTACAATTAATATAAGCAAAGAAGCGTAACCTATGCGTTAATACATCTTCCCTACCACACAACCTATAACATAAAATCAGCTTTTTATGAAATCATGTTATCACTTAAAATAAGCAAAATGAGCCGAAGTAGCTATATTGCATATCTTGCCCCTTTTGTAAAAGGTTTTTCTCCCATATAAAACTAAACTGATTTCATTATATTCATTTAATTATTTATATTTGAAAAAAATGTCAAGTGCCATCCACTATTTAACATCAAGTGTCATCCACTACCAGTTTAAGAAAATGTATTTAAACTTGAGTGGAAAAAAAAGTATTTTATAAACCATAGAAAATTCTAACAATATATATATATATATATATATATATATATATATATATATATATATATATATATAATGAGACTGGGGAATAATAGAAACCATTGAAATGATACATTTATATTCACCTGTAAAAGTTTTTACCCTTCATAATCTCGTAGATTTTAAACGTAAAAACTCCCCGATATTTATTTAGCTCAAATCGGTTCCCATAGATTTAATGTTGGTAATTTGATAAATCCAATCAAATGTTGCATTTAGACCACCCACTATTTCTACCTAATTTCAATATATGAGTACATTATATGCAACTCATGTTACTATAAGTTGAGTTTGTTTTGTTTCTTCTGTTACTGTTTTCACAGGAAAGTTGTTTTTAAATTAGCTTCAATGTTTTCATAAATTAAAGTGTTTATCTTTCTTTTATTATTTAATATGTTGTTTGTACTGTTATTGCAAACAGGGCGTCTATAACCGCTTATTTTAAGCTGTTCAGTCAGATTTTACTGTTTAATTTTATCACAATTCCCTTTTGATATATTTCTCCGTAAACGTATCATCCAGTTTCTTTCTAGGTCTTTCTTTGATTCTCTAACTCATTCTGTTGCCTTATGTGAAAATGATGACACGCCAGGATGTGATACTTCTAAACCATTACTGTATTGTGTAAATATAATGCCTTCTTTTTGTTAGAGAAACATATAAAACCTCCTTGCCTATGGTTTTTCTGCAATATGTGGCATTAAAATCATATTTTATTCTTTCGGGTCATCGTTTACTTGAAATGAACGCGGGGAAGAAATAAGATAGTTTTACAAGTTAACATCTGACACTACCGCCTAAGATTGAGAGAGGTCTAGTGTAACCACCTATTACGGTCTAGGCCAGGGGTAGGAAATAGATTTTGTGCGGCCCCCTCCGCTAGTGGTCCGGATAGCTTACGCTTACGGCATATAATATAAATATCAATAGCTAGAACCATTATACTAGCCTAATAATAAATTATAGGCGCGATATAAAGGGAAAGTAGTGCGACGTGCGTTCAGGCAAGTTTACCCCTACTTAAAACATAATTCAAATAAAAACTATGCTATTACTTTCTTGTTTTATTTTAATATATTTGTTAATTTTTAAATGAACATGTTTCATTTTTTATTATTAAAGGTCTTCAAACATTATAACAGAAATTTGTCGGAGTAAAGTTAGAAAAATGTCAGATTTGTAATCAGGAAGTAAGTAACCTATTTCATTAAAATTCATTAACAGCCGTTAAAGGCACCTTCTGTACTGTATTAAAATCAGTTACATTTCAAATCTAAAATTAGCAAATATAAAATTCATGGTTATTTATATATGCGGCCCTTACAATCATTGTAGATTGAATATGAGGCCCTCAGGTACAAAAAGGTTACCGCTGGTATAGGCGGTGCATATGTCCAGTTCATTATCCTACATGAGTAAACAAAAACCACGGATTATAACTGTCTTTCCTTTTTCGTCACTTTTATTATACTTTTGAATATTTTCCCCTTCCTTCGAATACTTTTATTCACTATTAATCACTGTAGAGCTTCTATACACTTTGAAATGTTTATTCTTACAGCCTACATAGGGCATAAGTATTTTAAGGGCGGTCGAGTGGAAGAGAACTTTCAGCATTGAATTTTGCCTTAAAGTTAAAGATAACAAATACTTGACTTGTTTCTAACAAGAAAATACTTGATTCGGACTCCCTCAATAAATTCAAATCCCTGAACATTTTCGTCCAATCATGGAACCATTTAAAGGTTCATGCAAACATTTAGATTCGATCTTTACACCAATTGGTCAAATGCCAAATTCCCAAACTAGCAAGGCCATAATTTTGCCAGCTTCTACATCGAAAAACTCTCGGGACTAGAAAGTTCGGTACGAAATCGTTGCTTCGCCTCCCCTGCTGTCCCGCGGGAGAGTTGCACGTAATTAGTCGAGGAAACAAGGTAGTGTGGACTTAATTGAGAGAAATTTAAAAGTTTCATTATTTAGCATTGATTGCATGCTGTAACAAACGGTGGCCGTGCGAATGTTTTGGGTTTTGCACGTAATTAAACTCAGCCGTGTTAGAAATGGGTTGGAAATAAATGTGTGAGGAAAATATTTTGATATAATTTCAATGTGTAAATAGTGATTAAATAATACAATAACGATCATTTCACGATTATTTGGATTCAATTTACGTAGCGCCCGATATTAATTTAGTCCGTTAAAGGGAATAATGACAACTTTAGTTATTGCAAAGATATTGAGATAACAAGTTACACCAATCTTTCCTGATATTAATGTTAGGGCCTATTCATTTTAAAAGCGATTCTTGAGTAAATTGACTTCTAACTGTAAGAAAATATGGGACAGAATCTCGGCTCAAGGGTATATGTTGTTTTTAGTGTCAGTGTGGTTACCAGGCGTGACGATTATCGTCAACTAAAGGACAGGCGGGGATTGTGAATCTAGAAAGAGTGGAGCCTAGTTGAGAAGGTTACAAAAATTAGAAAATACGGTTAAATAGGGCACGAGCTTTACTCTGTACAAAAATTAATTATTTTATTTATTTATATCCTATTTTTATTCTATGTTTTATCTTTTTTATATTTTTGTCCTAATTATATTTTAAATATTTCAAGTATACGGCAGCTGGGAAGTCAATTGGCCTTTACTAAGCTAAACATTTTAGGGGCGCCAAATATTTTTTGTCCGCTGTTACAACTTGTGTAGGTCAACTCAAACTGTGAAAATAAGTAAGCCTGCCTACAGTAAAACCTGGAGTAATAATCTGTAGTATTTGCTTTAGCTTTCTTGAATAGAGTACCGTCTGGATAAGGCAGCTCTATCCTGTCTCGCCTACACTACTTAATGGTACAAAATACTCTCCATTGTTAATGTAATGCGGTGTTACATTTTTACTATACATATTAAGTAGCCGGTTGTATAATTTTTTGTTCAAAAATATTTAACAAAATATTGTATTTTAAAAATATTTACAAAATGTGTTACTGATAAGAACGGGTTGAGCTACTTAGTAATCGCGGATCCATTTTGCCAGACTCCAGATGTTCACAGCTTAAAGGTGGCACCGAAAACGCCTTTATAAAAGGAATCTGATATTACAGCCACGAAATAAGAAAAGTACAAGTCTTATTTGAGTCTCAAAAAATCTACAACATACAAAAGCAGCTGCTAGTGTGTCGTTCTAATTCCAAATTCCCGTCAAATGGAAAGAACGACTCCGTGTCGTAGGTATCGCGCTTTTTCCACGGAGCTGCATTAACTATTCAAGTGCAAACCTGGAGCAACAGGAACGTAACAGGTTCCTGAGGGACTCGACTGTTTGCTCATCCTTTCATTACGAAATCTGTTGGAGACATTCCCTCCTCGTCTCCCGATATAACCGACTTTAAACACACAATCAATTACCGACTGCTTTGAAGTATTTAATTATCAGATGTTTAATTACGTGACGTTAAAGGAGCGTCGAAACGGTGAATAGTCGCAAGGAGCTGTGGAAATGTTGACAGTGACTTGGATATTAATGGTCTGGCGGTGAGAGCTTTTAACAGCAGAACAGGTAGGCGAATCGAAAAGAGGGTGACTAGTGTGTGGGTATAGAACAAGACTTGAGGATTTGCTCTAAGTTGCTAAGGAGCTGTGGAAATGTTGACAGTGACTTGGATATTAATGGTCTGGCGGTGAGAGCTTTTAACAGCATAACAGGTAGGCGAATCGAAAAGAGGGTGACTAGTGTGTGGGTATAAAGCAAGACTTGAGGATTTACTCTAAGTTGCTAAGGAGCTGTGAAAATGTTGACAGTGACTTGGATATTAATGGCCTGATGGTGGGAGCTTTTAATAGCAGAACAGGTAGGCGAATCAGAAAAAGGGTGACTAGTGTGTGGGTATAGAACATGTCAGCTATAGGCCGCATTAGATAATGTCAGAGAGTCAGCTATAGACCGCATTAGAGAATGTCACAGAGTCAGCTATAGACCGCATTAGAGTGAGTCACCGTAAACCAATCTACGGAAGACAATCAGCGTTTAACCACATAAGGACCGTAAGGCTTATTAGCTATTTAGAATGTTTTAGTCTTCGTTCTGTAATACGCCATCTATAGGCCGCAATAGATAATGTCAGAGAGTCAGCTATAGACCGCATTAGAGAATGTCAGAGTCAGCTATAGGCCGCATTAGATAATGTCAGAGTCAGCTTTAGACCGCATTAGATAATGTCAGACAGTCAGCTATAGACCGCATTAGAGAATGTCACAGACTCAGCTTTAGACCGCATTAGAGAATGTCAGAGTCAGCTATAGACCGCATTAGAGAATGTCAGAGTCAGCTTTAGACCGCATTAGATAATGTCAGACAGTCAGCTATAGACCGTATTAGAGAATGTCACAGAGTCAGCTTTAGACCGCAATAGAGAATGTCAGAGTCAGCTATAGACCGCATTAGAGTGAGTCACCGTAAACCAATCTACGGAAGACAATCAGCGTTTAACCACATAAGGACCGTAAGGCTTATTAGCTATTTAGAATGTTTTAGTCTTCGTTCTGTAATACGCCATCTATAGGCCGCAACATAGAACCTATTTATAGACCGCTACATACAAATCGTTCACCATAAACCATGTCACAACAAACTTTCTACAATGATAATGCAGTATTGAATAATGTCACACTTTCCAATGGGTACGGCTTTGACCTTATATTTTTACAAGCAAGTTCTTCAAATTAATTATTTATCACGGTGCACGTGATGCATTCCCCTTTTTAGACAGCTCTTTAATATTAACGATTCCATACACGAATTT
>JBAIZL010000008.1:9970762-10003294 GCA_036971475.1 Prosapia bicincta
ATAAATAGAGATGGGGTTGAAGACATTTGGGGCAAAACGAACCATTTACACAGATTGCTAGAAATGCGTAACCCTATAGGCGACTCCAAAAAGCACCTCTACTAATTACAGTGGGGTCTCGGTTAACCGAATCTTGACTCTACTTTGGATTAACCGAAGTATTTCCCGGTTAATTGGAATAGTAAACTAAATGCTTTATGTAAATACATTTCTCGCAGCATACTTTAAATGCCATGACTTAAATATACTTTTTCTTAATCATTTCACTAGTTACTATATGTTTCTCTCTCTATTACTAACTGTGACCGCGTCCGTGTTATCCAAGTTTGTTATCTGAGGTATTGTCACAAAACCGTGGACAATCGAAACTCCACTGTGCATTAATTTTACAAAAGGTTTTATCTGTACGCCATTTTTTTGTTAGATAATATAGTAGATTCGTTTTTCCTTATTGTTGACAACATAGTCAATCATTTCACCAGTTTACTACACAGTCTCTTTCTATTTCTAGCCGCGTCCATGTTATCCAAGTTTTCGTGTAGGCCTATCTGAGGGATCGTCGCAAAACCGTGGACAATCGAAACTCCACTGTGCATTAATTTTACAAAAGGTTTTATCTGTACGCCATTTTTTTGTTAGATAATATAGTAGATTCGTGTTTCCTTATTGTTGACAACATAGTCAAACATTTCACCAGTTTACTACACGGCCTCCTTCTATTTCTAGCCGCGTCCATGTTATCCAAGTTTTCGTGTAGGCCTATCTGAGGGATCGTCGCAAAACCGTGGAATATCGAAACTCCACTGTGCATTAATTTTACAAAAGGTTTTATCTGTACGCCATTTTTTTGTTAGATAATATAGTAGATTCGTGTTTCCTTATTGTTGACAACATAGTCAAACATTTCACCAGTTTACTACATGGCCTCTTTCTATTTCTAGCCGCGTCCATGTTATCCAAGTTTTCGTGTAGGCCTATCTGAGGGATCGTCGCAAAACCGTGGAATATCGAAACTCCACTGTGCATTAATTTTACAAAAGGTTTTATCTGTACGCCATTTTTTTGTTAGATAATATAGTAGATTCGTGTTTCCTTATTGTTGACAACATAGTCAAACATTTCACCAGTTTACTACATGGCCTCTTTCTATTTCTAGCCGCGTCCATGTTATCCAAGTTTACGTGTAGGCCTATCTGAGGGATCGTCGCAAAACCGTGGACAATCGAAACTCCACTGTGCATTAATTTTACAAAAGGTTTTATCTGTACGCCATTTTTTTGTTAGATAATATAGTAGATTCGTGTTTCCTTATTGTTGACAACATAGTCAATCATTTCACCAGTTTACTACACGGTCTCCTATTTCTAGCCGCGTCCAAGTTATCCAAGTTTTCGTGTAGGCCTGTCTGAGGGATCGTCGCAAAACCGTGGACAATCGAAACTCCACTGTGCATTAATTTTACAAAAGGTTTTATCTGTACGCCATTTTTTTGTTAGATAATATAGTAGATTCGTGTTTCCTTATTGTTGACAACATAGTCAATCATTTCACCAGTTTACTACATGGCCTCTTTCTATTTCTAGCCGCGTCCATGTTATCCAAGTTTTCGTGTAGGCCTGTCTGAGGGATCGTCGCAAAACCGTGGACAATCGAAACTCCACTGTGCATTAATTTTACAAAAGGTTTTATCTGTACGCCATTTTTTTGTTAGATAATATAGTAGATTCGTGTTTCCTTATTGTTGACAACATAGTCAATCATTTCACCAGTTTACTACCCGGTCTCCTTCTATTTCTAGCCGCGTCCATGTTATCCAAGTTTACGTGTAGGCCTATCTGAGGGATCGTCGCAAAACCGTGGAATATCGAAACTCCACTGTGCATTAATTTTACAAAAGGTTTTATCTGTACGCCATTTTTTTGTTAGATAATATAGTAGATTCGTGTTTCCTTATTGTTGACAACATAGTCAAACATTTCACCAGTTTACTACACGGCCTCCTTCTATTTCTAGCCGCGTCCATGTTATCCAAGTTTTCGTGTAGGCCTATCTGAGGGATCGTCGCAAAACCGTGGACAATCGAAACTCCACTGGGCATTAATTTTACAAAAGGTTTTATCTGTACGCCATTTTTTTGTTAGATAATATAGTAGATTCGTGTTTCCTTATTGTTGACAACATAGTCAATCATTTCACCAGTTTACTACACAGTCTCTTTCTATTTCTAGCCGCGTCCATGTTATCCAAGTTTTCGTGTAGGCCTATCTGAGGGATCGTCGCAAAACCGTGGAATATCGAAACTCCACTGTGCATTAATTTTACAAAAGGTTTTATCTGTACGCCATTTTTTTGTTAGATAATATAGTAGATTCGTGTTTCCTTATTGTTGACAACATAGTCAAACATTTCACCAGTTTACTACACGGCCTCCTTCTATTTCTAGCCGCGTCCATGTTATCCAAGTTTTCGTGTAGGCCTATCTGAGGGATCGTCGCAAAACCGTGGACAATCGAAACTCCACTGGGCATTAATTTTACTAAAGGTTTTATCTGTACGCCATTTTTTTGTTAGATAATATAGTAGATTCGTGTTTCCTTATTGTTGACAACATAGTCAAACATTTCACCAGTTTACTACATGGCCTCTTTCTATTTCTAGCCGCGTCCATGTTATCCAAGTTTACGTGTAGGCCTATCTGAGGGATCGTCACAAAACCTTGGAATATCGAAACTCCACTGTGCATTAATTTTACAAAAGGTTTTATCTGTACGCCATTTTTTTGTTAGATAATATAGTAGATTCGTGTTTCCTTATTGTTGACAACATAGTCAATCATTTCACCAGTTTACTACCCGGTCTCCTTCTGTTTCTAGCCGCGTCCATGTTATCCAAGTTTTCGTGTAGGCCTATCTGAGGGATCGTCGCAAAACCGTGGACAATCGAAACTCCACTGGGCATTAATTTTACAAAAGGTTTTATCTGTACGCCATTTTTTTGTTAGATAATATAGTAGATTCGTGTTTCCTTATTGTTGACAACATAGTCAAACATTTCACCAGTTTACTACATGGCCTCTTTCTATTTCTAGCCGCGTCCATGTTATCCAAGTTTACGTGTAGGCCTATCTGAGGGATCGTCGCAAAACCTTGGAATATCGAAACTCCACTGTGCATTAATTTTACAAAAGGTTTTATCTGTACGCCATTTTTTTGTTAGATAATATAGTAGATTCGTGTTTCCTTATTGTTGACAACATAGTCAATCATTTCACCAGTTTACTACCCGGTCTCCTTCTGTTTCTAGCCGCGTCCATGTTATCCAAGTTTACGTGTAGGCCTATCTGAGGGATCGTCGCAAAACCTTGGAATATCGAAACTCCACTGTGCATTAATTTTACAAAAGGTTTTATCTGTACGCCATTTTTTTGTTAGATAATATAGTAGATTCGTGTTTCCTTATTGTTGACAACATAGTCAATCATTTCACCAGTTTACTACCCGGTCTCCTTCTATTTCTAGCCGCGTCCATGTTATCCAAGTTTACGTGTAGGCCTATCTGAGGGATCGTCGCAAAACCTTGGAATATCGAAACTCCACTGTGCATTAATTTTACAAAAGGTTTTATCTGTACGCCATTTTTTTGTTAGATAATATAGTAGATTCGTGTTTCCTTATTGTTGACAACATAGTCAAACATTTCACCAGTTTACTACACGGCCTCCTTCTATTTCTAGCCGCGTCCATGTTATCCAAGTTTTCGTGTAGGCCTATCTGAGGGATCGTCGCAAAACCTTGGAAAATCTAAACTCTGCTGCGCATTAATTTTACAAAAGGTTTTATCTGTACGCCATTTTTTTGTTAGATAATATAGTGGATTCGTTTTTCCTTATTGTTGACAACATAGTCAAACATTTCACCAGTTTACTACACGGCCTCCTTCTATTTCTAGCCGCGTCCATGTTATCCAAGTTTTCGTGTAGGCCTGTCTGAGGGATCGTCGCAAAACCTTGGAAAATCTAAACTCCACTGTGCATTAATTTTACAACAAAAAAATACTTCAAGTAATATAATCATCACTTTTTAAAATATGAGTTGTAATAAACACTGGAATTAACCCCACGATTAAAAACAGCGTTTCCCCTCAAATGATTAATAAATACTATATCCGCACGTCGGCTGGAAGCCAAGATTCGCTTTAGTGGAATGAACAGTAGTTTTCATTATACAAGTGGTGAATCGATTTAATATTCTGTGTTGCCAGACTTTGGGCCTCCGCCAGGAAGACACTAACGTCTTACAAGGGAACGGCCTTGTCTTCGGAATCGGGATTTCATTTTCGACTCCGCCCAAGTCGGATCATTCAGTTAAACCTCCAGCTCAATAAGTCGCTTTTCTGAAATGTCAGGGGGGGTTTGGGAAATGTTTGGTGAAACAAAACTAAAAAATCTGCTTACAGTCAAACAACAACGTTTTCATGAATGTTTTGTAATTAAGAAATATTCTGTATTGTTAATACAATCAAAATATTAAACTAGTCTGATTCCTAAAAAACCAGAGAAAGCCAAAATATTGGGTCAAATATTTTCATCAAATGTTTAGACCAGTTCTTGTGATTCTTTTTTATGAAGCAATTTTCGATTTTTGGTTGATATTTTTCTCCTTTTTATTGAGAATAATTGGGTCTATATTTTTCAAATTTTAAATGTTTTTGTACGTTTTTAAATGTTTATATATAACATTGTCTGTCTTTTACGAAATTTTCAATTTTTATTTCGATCCTAAAATAACTTTCATAATGTGTAAATGTGTTTTATTTTGTAGCTTGAAATTTGTGTAATAATTTCCGGACGAAAATATATTTTTTTAATATTTTATTTATTATAACAATTTATCTTAGGATGTTACACTTTATTATTTTATGGCTCAAAATAGTATTGTCTGTAGAAAAAGTGGTCGGTTTTAAATATTTTCTGTAGGGCCTATGTATGTAACCAACGGGAGAAAATCTATACTTAGCTTCTGAGGGAAGACCTTAGCTTTGTTCACATAGAATCGAACCTGACATTTGATTTCCCTTGAAACGTTATTCTTCCATAGAAACTATGGAGAAGGCCGAAACGCACTCGCAAACAAAACAAAGGTCGACAGCCAACTATCCAAAACTCCACTGAGACAAACGGCTTACTCAGCAAGCAAATAGTTCTTGCTCTGCACATATATACAGTAACTCCGCAGAGAAAAGGCTAATACCAATGGTAGGCAGATTCATTATTTTGGAAATTGAGTACGTTTTCATCTTTTTCCGAACATCTGAAAGCGAATTTAGATAATCAACGACTCGGGTAGTTTAATATCCTACCGTAATATTTTCATGGTTTCTGTCAAGTTTCATCACTTCTACTACACAGGTGTAGTTAGTTCTTATTTTATCGGTGGAAAACTAAGCAGGTATTTGCCATCATTAGAATTTTTGTCTCATCTTCTGGAGGCAAATTTATAGCGGAAGACTTCAGGGTTGAACTGTTTCAAGAAGTCTCGCATATTCTGCAGGTAACGTAATCACACTGTAGATAGCATAGCTTATATAATTATCACCAACGGAGTAAGTAAAACAATGTGAAAATATTTTCGCCATTCATTGTTAGATACTTTGTCTACTCAGAAACTCAGAGCATATTAAAGTCAACTAAACGAGTAGCCTTCAATGCAAGACATAAAAACACGTTTTCTAAGAATATGTTTAGTAGCGGTGTCTAAAATGTACACACGTTTGTCAGTGATTCTGTTTGTTGGAACTATACAGGTTTCCCACTTAACAATGAAGCAGTGTTTTGTTCTTAAACTAACAAACATTTACTGAAACTCCTATTGTTGCATATTGTAGGAGAGTCTTGAATGATAGTTTTGCTAAACTCCTGTCTTGACCTGCCTTGGCAATATGTTGCGATGTTTGCATAATACAGTACTAACAAACATTTACTGAAACTCCTATTAGGAGAGTCTTGAACGATAGTTTTGCTAAACTCCTGTCTTGACCTGCCTTGGCAATATGTTGCGATGTTTGCATAATACAGTACTAACAAACATTTACTGAAACTCCTATTGTTGCATATTGTAGGAGAGTCTTGAATGATAGTTTTGCTAAACTCCTGTCTTGACCTGCCTTGGCAATATGTTGCGATGTTTGCATAATACAGTACTAACAAACATTTACTGAAACTCCTATTAGGAGAGTCTTGAACGATAGTTTTGCTAAACTCCTGTCTTGACCTGCCTTGGCAATATGTTGCGATGTTTGCATAATACAGTACTAACAAACATTTACTGAAACTCCTATTGTTGCATATTGTAGGAGAGTCTTGAATGATAGTTTTGCTAAACTCCTGTCTTGACCTGCCTTGGCAATATGTTGCGATGTTTGCATAATACAGTACTAACAAACATTTACTGAAACTCCTATTGTTGCATATTGTAGGAGAGTCTTGAATGATAGTTTTGCTAAACTCCTGTCTTGACCTGCCTTGGCAATATGTTGCGATGTTTGCATAATACAGTACTAACAAACATTTACTGAAACTCCTATTGTTGCATATTGTAGGAGAGTCTTGAATGATAGTTTTGCTAAACTCCTGTCTTGACCTGCCTTGGCAATATGTTGCGATGTTTGCATAATACAGTACTAACAAACATTTACTGAAACTCCTATTAGGAGAGTCTTGAACGATAGTTTTGCTAAACTCCTGTCTTGACCTGCCTTGGCAATATGTTGCGATGTTTGCATAATACAGTACTAACAAACATTTACTGAAACTCCTATTGTTGCATATTGTAGGAGAGTCTTGAATGATAGTTTTGCTAAACTCCTGTCTTGACCTGCCTTGGCAATATGTTGCGATGTTTGCATAATACAGTACTAACAAACATTTACTGAAACTCCTATTAGGAGAGTCTTGAACGATAGTTTTGCTAAACTCCTGTCTTGACCTGCCTTGGCAATATGTTGCGATGTTTGCATAATACAGTACTAACAAACATTTACTGAAACTCCTATTAGGAGAGTCTTGAACGATAGTTTTGCTAAACTCCTGTCTTGACCTGCCTTGGCAATATGTTGCGATGTTTGCATAATACAGTACTAACAAACATTTACTGAAACTCCTATTAGGAGAGTCTTGAACGATAGTTTTGCTAAACTCCTGTCTTGACCTGCCTTGGCAATATGTTGCGATGTTTGCATAATACAGTACTAACAAATTACAAGGCGCGGGAGTCTATAATTTGCTGTGTCGTACTGTAACAATGCACGAACTGTGTATTCAATAAAAACTGAATTATTCATGAGAACGTAATCTTATTTGCCGCAAACACGTTATCAATATTTGCCCGTCAGGCGATCTGATAACCTGCAAATATCACACTGGGACTGAAGTGTTATCATGTGGGTTCACATCAAGGAATTAGTTTAAATTGACGATTGCACTGTATTACTTGTAATACGCGTTTAGTATCGTGGCTTTGTTTTATCCTCGAAGAGTTTTTACTTATCTACAGCGCGATATCATTTTTTATAATTTGAATATTGCAATGATGAAAGCTCCTACAAACTTTATAGAAACAAGTCATATAAACAAGAATGTTCTAAAACCAATCCCTACTTGTGTCAACAAACAAAAAATATTTCACTTACTTTTAATTAAATAATTACAAATAATACAAATAAAATAAAATGACCTATGCGTTAAAACAGCTGTTCTACCACATAACCTATAACATAAAATCAGCTGTTTTATGAAATCATATGTTATCACTTATTTTAAGCCAACTTATTTCACCACTTCCTTATATGATGGAATTTATGAAACTTTTTAAAAAGTTTTAACCAAAAAGTCTATTATTTATTAATTTTAAAAATAAATATGATTTTAGAGTGCGTTCAAGGTTTAAGATAAAGGAAAATCATGCAAGATTCAGGCATGAATCTGGTTGTGGAGATTAGGACAACCATGACACCCCCTTAACTCCCTTAGGCCCATCCCTGAAGTAGAATCTCCAACTTATAGGCTACATCTGACTACATATAAATAAAACCAACACTTCGTAGGCGTAAAACTAAAACCAAAAGATAAACATTAGCTTCACCAACCCATCGTTAGACAACGGTGATTATCATTTTATATAATTGGTTGTGCGGCAAAGATGAACAACCGAAGTAAAAAAAAACGATGATACAACTCTCCGAGACACTACTGCGATGATATAACCCCCTCAGCTCTTTTACTATTTCTTGAATTACTTCCTCTTGCCAAATGTTTTGTGAATGTCATAGCAACATCAGCTGACTTGTGCGTTTTGTGAAAGCCATAGCGACATCAGCTGACTTGTAGGTTTTGTGAAGGCCATAGCAACATCAGCTGACTTGTGGGTTTTGTGAATGTCATAGCAACATCAGCTGACTTGTGCGTTTTGTGAAGGCCTTAGCGACATCAGCTGACTTGTAGGTTTTGTGAAGGCCATAGCAACATCAGCTGACTTGTGGGTTTTGTGAATGTCATAGCAACATCAGCTGACTTGTGCGTTTTGTGAAGGCCTTAGCGACATCAGCTGACTTGTGGGGTTTGTGAAAACCATAGCAACATCAGCTGACTTGTGGGTTTTGTGAAGGCCATAGCAACATCAGCTGACTTGTGGGTTTTGTGAAGGCCTTAGCGACATCAGCTGACTTGTGGGGTTTGTGAAGGCCATAGCAACATCAGCTGACTTGTAGGTTTTGTGAAAACCATAGCAACATCAGCTGACTTGTGGGTTTTGTGAAGGCCATAGCAACATCAGCTGACTTGTGCGTTTTGTGAAGGCCATAGCGACATCAGCTGACTTGTAGGTTTTGTGAAAACCATAGCAACATCAGCTGACTTGTGGGTTTTGTGAAGGCCATAGCAACATCAGCTGACTTGTGGGTTTTGTGAAGGCCTTAGCGACATCAGCTGACTTGTGGGGTTTGTGAAGGCCATAGCAACATCAGCTGACTTGTGGGTTTTGTGAAGGCCTTAGCGACATCAGCTGACTTGTGGGTTTTGTGAAGGCCATAGCAACATCAGCTGACTTGTGGGTTTTGTGAAGGCCTTAGCGACATCAGCTGACTTGTGGGTTTTGTGAAGGCCATAGCAACATCAGCTGACTTGTGGGTTTTGTGAAGGCCATAGCAACATCAGCTGACTTGTGGGTTTTGTGAAGGCCTTAGCGACATTAGCTGACTTGTGGGGTTTGAACCTTCCTGAAATACGAGGTTTCGTTTGTATCAGAACCTAATAACGTGATCACTTCATTAAATTATTATTATTATTATTTAAATGTGTTATGGGCCCTACTCAGAACAGACGAAGTCTTCTGATATCTGTGGTGCAGCCTATAATACTGTGAGGAGCGGAATATGGGCGGATGCACTCAGAACCGAGAGAAATAGAAGGCGTTAAATGTGTTATGGGCCCTTCTCAGAACAGACGAAGTCTTCTGCAGCCGATAATACTGTATGGAGCGGACTATGGGCAGATGCACTCAGAACCGAGAGAAATAGAAGGCGGATGGCCTCGGTGCAGAGAACAGGGGCACTAAGAGTAGCGTGTTCTTATCGAAGGGTCTCTGAATCGTCGGCTCTAGTGGTGGCGGATATAATTCCTACTGACCTACTGGCACTAGAGGAGAAGACCATTGCAGAGCGACGAAACAATATGAACAACAGGGATAACAAAAGGGAAGCGAGAAGAACGACGATGGTAAAGTGGCAGGAAAGATGGTCTGCGGAACCCACCGGAAGATGGACAGCCAGACTAATCAAAAACCTATTCAGTTGGACTGACAGGCAGCATGGAAAGGCTAAAAATTTATTTTACAATTGCACTATTGTTGTCTAGACTATTTAGTAATATATCCGGTTGTTAGTGTTGCTTTATCTAAAAAATACTGTTTTTCCACACCGCTGTTGTTGAGTAACAAACTATCATGAACTAATAATGAGAACTAATTCTAAAACTAAGTTCACCGTTGGTATGTAGTGAGTGCCCAAACTAACCTAAGTCGGAATAATCGGCGTAGTAGAATATTTGTAATCGGTAGTACCAAAATAGTATCATGCGAGTATCCAAAATGGGATGTCTTTGCTACCTAGTAAATCTAGCAGCTCTGACCACTGTACTCAATATATCTTTACGAAATGAGAGCTCAAACCTTGTCTACCTATCTGTTCTTGTTACTAAAAGACTCGAAGAATATTAAGCCGTCATAAATAGAGATCCGTTCTAACGTTCTCCCTAAGTCAGTTGTGAGATTTCAATGTCCATAATACATCTATCTAGTGGTCAGCATTGAGGGCAATATTATAGATCGCGCCACATAGCTTGGTGTGTAGGGGTACGAACTACCCCCACTACACTTCCCCTACAGTTAGATCAACTTCAAAGCCACTGCCGTCTTCAGTAATGCTGCTTGACCGGACTGTATCGTGTCTGCTGGCAGTGGAAAGAGTACGGTGCGCACGTGCCTTCGATACACCCAGCTATGTAGCACGATCCGTAAAAACATAACTCGTAATTGGGTATTTTCACAAAGAAATCTGTTCCTGCAATGAAGATGCAACGAATGGTGAGCTTAAACTGAACAGTTGTTTAAACTGTCGCTGCTTCTAAATAATTAAGATAACTGGATCGGCGTCTATACAGTCACGGGTTAGACACTATGCCATCGCTAGCTCGATTTTCTGAGACTAAGTCCGATCTAAAATGAATATTTCCTTAGTTTGAAAATATGACAATCGCGAAGATTCGACTCTTTAAAACGGACGAACGTTGGAGTCTCGAGTGATGCACGCCGTTAACATATCATTGTGTTGCATTATTAATATAGTACACGTTAGGTGGTAGTTTGAAGAAGTGTCTGCCTCCACTTGTTACATTCAGAACGATTGGCGATGTTTCTGATTTTGGATCTTCAGATTGCGTCATCATTATTTCAGAGATAAAATATGCGTAATCTCTTAAGTAGGTCAGAATCGACTGACCTTGAGAAATTTTCAAAACCAAATTGCTTCCAGCGTATCGGGCGTCTATAAGAGTTTCGCATAACTTATACATTTATAGTAGTATAAACATGCTCTTCTTTCAGAAGCCCGTGTTGAAACATATAAACAGAAAGAACAGGTTGTGACAGTCGGAGGAGTGAACGCTTTTATAACCACGGCTACAAACATTTTAATCTGAGAAAAACATTAAATTTTGCGCGATTAAACGTTTGTTACTAGATGTACGTAAGAATTTTTTCATTTTAGAAATTAGATTAAAAATACATAGCTTATCAATATCATTATTTTGAATTACTTGAGTTGAGATCTATCAAAATTTAAATAAATTTATACATTTAATTACTGATCAAAACTATTTAATAATAAACTCTCCTTAACAATGTTAAATAAATAATATAACATAACCTACGTGCTAAAACAGTTGTTTTACAACATAACCTATAACATAAAATCAACTAATATAATACACCATACGTTATCATTTAATTTACTTTGAGGTCACTCATAGCGTAACCTGACGGAAATTACCCTGACTAGAAGTTGTATGTTTATGTCCATCCAATAATTTTTTGGACTTCGCTATAAAAGTATTCACTTCAAAAAGCCTATTTTATATTTAATAAAGATTATTGGAATTAATGTTTACAACAGTTTACGACAACGTACTTTCCTTACCTACCGTTCCTGTCTCTGTTATTTTGTTTGCGACGCCACCCCGACATTCCCTTCTATCTAATACTGACATTCTACATCCGAAACTCCCCTAATGTTATTAAAATAACCGAACTAGGAATAAAGTACTTTAAATATTAAAACGATACTATCAACGAATAGAAAAACTATAAATTAGGTTGTAGCGCCATGCAACTGCACTTCACTTCTACTATTGCTGTATATAAAATAATTTCAGCCTATGAAACTAATTTCTTTTAAATTCCAATTTGTATTGACACATAGCATCAAAGCAAATGATTTCCTTTGCAAAGCTGGAAATTTAATTTCGCCACTGTAAACTTGTCGTCAAATAAAACGTCCTGAATCTGTACACACGAAATTCAAACACACTGACAATAAAGCAATCGAATGTTATTAGATTCAACGGGATGACATGGAGAACTGGACCAATCAATCGCGACAACGTCCCAATAATCTGTGAAGTTTAAACGGGCCGACAATTAATTGTGATTAAATATTGATTTTTGTGCCTGCAGAAGCATTATGCGTGCTACTTTCATAGCAAGGGATTACGTTAAAAGATTATTAAAAAATCTTGATTTGTTATCTCAGTTACCATAACCTTACAGTTTCTTTTGTGCCTGCAGAAGCATTATGCGTGCTACTTTCATAGCAAGGGATTACGTTAAAGGATTAATAAAAAATCTTGATTTGTTATCTCAGTTACCATAAACTTACAGTTTCTTTTGTGCCTGCAGAAGCATTATGCGTGCTACTTTCATAGCAAGGGATTACGTTAAAGGATTAATAAAAAATCTTGATTTGTTATCTCAGTTACCATAACCTTACAGTTTCTTTTGTGCCTGCAGAAGCATTATGCGTGCTACTTTCATAGCAAGGGATTACGTTAAAGGATTAATAAAAAATCTTGATTTGTTATCTCAGTTACCATAACCTTACAGTTTCTTTTGTGCCTGCAGAAGCATTATGCGTGCTACTTTCATAGCAAGGGATTACGTTAAAGGATTAATAAAAAATCTTGATTTGTTATCTCAGTTACCATAAACTTACAGTTTCTTTTGTGCCTGCAGAAGCATTATGCGTGCTACTTTCATAGCAAGGGATTACGTTAAAGGATTAATAAAAAATCTTGATTTGTTATCTCAGTTACCATAACCTTACAGTTTCTTTTGTGCCTGCAGAAGCATTATGCGTGCTACTTTCATAGCAAGGGATTACGTTAAAGGATTAATAAAAAATCTTGATTTGTTATCTCAGTTACCATAACCTTACAGTTTCTTTTGTGCCTGCAGAAGCATTATGCGTGCTACTTTCATAGCAAGGGATTACGTTAAAGGATTAATAAAAAATCTTGATTTGTTATCTCAGTTACCATAACCTTACAGTTTCTTTTGTGCCTGCAGAAGCATTATGCGTGCTACTTTCATAGCAAGGGATTACGTTAAAGGATTAATAAAAAATCTTGATTTGTTATCTCAGTTACCATAACCTTACAGTTTCTTTTGTGCCTGCAGAAGCATTATGCGTGCTACTTTCATAGCAAGGGATTACGTTAAAGGATTAATAAAAAATCTTGATTTGTTATCTCAGTTACCATAACCTTACAGTTTCTTTTGTGCCTGCAGAAGCATTATGCGTGCTACTTTCATAGCAAGGGATTACGTTAAAGGATTAATAAAAAATCTTGATTTGTTATCTCAGTTACCATAACCTTACAGTTTCTTTTGTGCCTGCAGAAGCATTATGAGTGCTACTCTCATAGCAAGGGATTGCGTTAAAGGATTAATAAAAAATCTTGATTTGTTATCTCAGTTACCATAACCTTACAGTTTCTTTTGTGCCTGCAGAAGCATTATGAGTGCTACTCTCATAGCAAGGGATTGCGTTAAAGGATTAATAAAAAATCTTGATTTGTTATCTCAGTTACCATAACCTTACAGTTTCTTTTGTGCCTGCAGAAGCATTATGCGTGCTACTCTCATAGCAAGGGATTACGTTAAAGGATTAATAAAAAATCTTGATTTGTTATCTCAGTTACCATAACCTTACAGTTTCTTTTGTGCCTGCAGAAGCATTATGCGTGCTACTTTCATAGCAAGGGATTACGTTAAAGGATTAATAAAAAATCTTGATTTGTTATCTCAGTTACCATAACCTTACAGTTTCTTTTGTGCCTGCAGAAGCATTATGCGTGCTACTCTCATAGCAAGGGATTACGTTAAAGGATTAATAAAAAATCTTGATTTGTTATCTCAGTTACCATAACCTTACAGTTTCTCTTGTGCCTGCAGAAGCATTATGAGTGCTACTTTCATAGCAAGGGATTACGTTAAAGGATTAATACAAAATCTTGATTTGTTATCTCAGTTACCATAACCTTACAGTTTCTCTTGTGCCTGCAGAAGCATTATGCGTGCTACTTTCATAGCAAGGGATTACGTTAAAGGATTAATAAAAAATCTTGATTTGTTATCTCAGTTACCATAACCTTACAGTTTCTCTTGTGCCTGCAGAAGCATTATGAGTGCTACTTTCATAGCAAAGGATTACGTTAAAGGATTAATAAAAAATCTTGATTTGTTATCTCAGTTACCATAACCTTACAGTTTCTTTTGTGCCTGCAGAAGCATTATGCGTGCTACTCTCATAGCAAGGGATTACGTTAAAGGATTAATAAAAAATCTTGATTTGTTATCTCAGTTACCATAACCTTACAGTTTCTTTTGTGCCTGCAGAAGCATTATGAGTGCTACTTTCATAGCAAAGGATTACGTTAAAGGATTAATAAAAAATCTTGATTTGTTATCTCAGTTACCATAACCTTACAGTTTCTTTTGTGCCTGCAGAAACATTATGAGTGCTACTTTCATAGCAAAGGATTACGTTAAAGGATTAATAAAAAATCTTGATTTGTTATCTCAGTTACCATAACCTTACAGTTTCTTTTGTGCCTGCAGAAGCATTATGAGTGCTACTTTCATAGCAAAGGATTACGTTAAAGGATTAATAAAAAATCTTGATTTGTTATCTCAGTTACCATAACCTTACAGTTTCTTTTGTGCCTGCAGAAGCATTATGCGTGCTACTCTCATAGCAAGGGATTGCGTTAAAGGATTAATAAAAAATCTTGATTTGTTATCTCAGTTACCATAACCTTACAGTTTCTTTTGTGCCTGCAGAAGCATTATGAGTGCTACTCTCATAGCAAGGGATTGCGTTAAAGGATTAATAAAAAATCTTGATTTGTTATCTCAGTTACCATAACCTTACAGTTTCTTTTGTGCCTGCAGAAGCATTATGCGTGCTACTCTCATAGCAAGGGATTACGTTAAAGGATTAATAAAAAATCTTGATTTGTTATCTCAGTTACCATAACCTTAAAGTTTCTTTTGTGCCTGCAGAAGCATTATGCGTGCTACTTTCATAGCAAAGGATTACGTTAAAGGATTAATAAAAAATCTTGATTTGTTATCTCAGTTACCATAACCTTACAGTTTCTTTTGTGCCTGCAGAAGCATTATGAGTGCTACTTTCATAGCAAAGGATTACGTTAAAGGATTAATAAAAAATCTTGATTTGTTATCTCAGTTACCATAACCTTACAGTTTCTTTTGTGCCTGCAGAAGCATTATGCGTGCTACTTTCATAGCAAGGGATTAAGTTAAAGGATTAATAAAAAATCTTGATTTGTTATCTCAGTTACCATAACCTTACAGTTTCTTTTGTGCCTGCAGAAGCATTATGAGTGCTACTCTCATAGCAAGGGATTGCGTTAAAGGATTAATAAAAAATCTTGATTTGTTATCTCAGTTACCATAACCTTACAGTTTCTTTTGTGCCTGCAGAAGCATTATGCGTGCTACTCTCATAGCAAGGGATTACGTTAAAGGATTAATAAAAAATCTTGATTTGTTATCTCAGTTACCATAACCTTACAGTTTCTTTTGTGCCTGCAGAAGCATTATGCGTGCTACTTTCATAGCAAGGGATTACGTTAAAGGATTAATAAAAAATCTTGATTTGTTATCTCAGTTACCATAACCTTACAGTTTCTTTTGTGCCTGCAGAAGCATTATGCGTGCTACTCTCATAGCAAGGGATTACGTTAAAGGATTAATAAAAAATCTTGATTTGTTATCTCAGTTACCATAACCTTACAGTTTCTCTTGTGCCTGCAGAAGCATTATGAGTGCTACTTTCATAGCAAGGGATTACGTTAAAGGATTAATACAAAATCTTGATTTGTTATCTCAGTTACCATAACCTTACAGTTTCTCTTGTGCCTGCAGAAGCATTATGCGTGCTACTTTCATAGCAAGGGATTACGTTAAAGGATTAATAAAAAATCTTGATTTGTTATCTCAGTTACCATAACCTTACAGTTTCTCTTGTGCCTGCAGAAGCATTATGCGTGCTACTTTCATAGCAAGGGATTACGTTAAAGGATTAATACAAAATCTTGATTTGTTATCTCAGTTACCATAACCTTACAGTTTCTTTTGTGCCTGCAGAAGCATTATGCGTGCTACTCTCATAGCAAGGGATTACGTTAAAGGATTAATAAAAAATCTTGATTTGTTATCTCAGTTACCATAACCTTACAGTTTCTCTTGTGCCTGCAGAAGCATTATGAGTGCTACTTTCATAGCAAGGGATTACGTTAAAGGATTAATAAAAAATCTTGATTTGTTATCTCAGTTACCATAACCTTACAGTTTCTTTTGTGCCTGCAGAAGCATTATGAGTGCTACTTTCATAGCAAAGGATTACGTTAAAGGATTAATACAAAATCTTGATTTGTTATCTCAGTTACCATAACCTTACAGTTTCTTTTGTGCCTGCAGAAGCATTATGAGTGCTACTTTCATAGCAAGGGATTACGTTAAAGGATTAATAAAAAATCTTGATTTGTTATCTCAGTTACCATAACCTTACAGTTTCTTTTGTGCCTGCAGAAGCATTATGAGTGCTACTTTCATAGCAAGGGATTACGTTAAAGGATTAATAAAAAATCTTGATTTGTTATCTCAGTTACCATAACCTTACAGTTTCTTTTGTGCCTGCAGAAGCATTATGCGTGCTACTTTCATAGCAAGGGATTACGTTAAAGGATTAATAAAAAATCTTGATTTGTTATCTCAGTTACCATAACCTTACAGTTTCTTTTGTGCCTGCAGAAGCATTATGCGTGCTACTTTCATAGCAAGGGATTACGTTAAAGGATTAATACAAAATCTTGATTTGTTATCTCAGTTACCATAACCTTACAGTTTCTTTTGTGCCTGCAGAAGCATTATGCGTGCTACTTTCATAGCAAGGGATTACGTTAAAGGATTAATAAAAAATCTTGATTTGTTATCTCAGTTACCATAACCTTACAGTTTCTTTTGTGCCTGCAGAAGCATTATGCGTGCTACTTTCATAGCAAGGGATTACGTTAAAGGATTAATAAAAAATCTTGATTTGTTATCTCAGTTACCATAACCTTACAGTTTCTTTTGTGCCTGCAGAAGCATTATGCGTGCTACTCTCATAGCAAGGGATTACGTTAAAGGATTAATAAAAAATCTTGATTTGTTATCTCAGTTACCATAACCTTACAGTTTCTTTTGTGCCTGCAGAAGCATTATGCGTGCTACTTTCATAGCAAAGGATTACGTTAAAGGATTAATACAAAATCTTGATTTATTATCTCAGTTACCATAACCTTACAGTTTCTTTTGTGCCTGCAGAAGCATTATGCGTGCTACTTTCATAGCAAGGGATTACCTTAAAGGATTAATAAAAAATCTTGATTTGTTATCTCAGTTACCATAACCTTACAGTTTCTTTTGTGCCTGCAGAAGCATTATGAGTGCTACTCTCATAGCAAGGGATTGCGTTAAAGGATTAATAAAAAATCTTGATTTGTTATCTCAGTTACCATAACCTTACAGTTTCTTTTGTGCCTGCAGAAGCATTATGCGTGCTACTCTCATAGCAAGGGATTACGTTAAAGGATTAATAAAAAATCTTGATTTGTTATCTCAGTTACCATAACCTTAAAGTTTCTTTTGTGCCTGCAGAAGCATTATGCGTGCTACTTTCATAGCAAAGGATTACGTTAAAGGATTAATAAAAAATCTTGATTTGTTATCTCAGTTACCATAACCTTACAGTTTCTTTTGTGCCTGCAGAAGCATTATGAGTGCTACTTTCATAGCAAAGGATTACGTTAAAGGATTAATAAAAAATCTTGATTTGTTATCTCAGTTACCATAACCTTACAGTTTCTTTTGTGCCTGCAGAAGCATTATGCGTGCTACTTTCATAGCAAGGGATTAAGTTAAAGGATTAATAAAAAATCTTGATTTGTTATCTCAGTTACCATAACCTTACAGTTTCTTTTGTGCCTGCAGAAGCATTATGAGTGCTACTCTCATAGCAAGGGATTGCGTTAAAGGATTAATAAAAAATCTTGATTTGTTATCTCAGTTACCATAACCTTACAGTTTCTTTTGTGCCTGCAGAAGCATTATGCGTGCTACTCTCATAGCAAGGGATTACGTTAAAGGATTAATAAAAAATCTTGATTTGTTATCTCAGTTACCATAACCTTACAGTTTCTTTTGTGCCTGCAGAAGCATTATGCGTGCTACTTTCATAGCAAGGGATTACGTTAAAGGATTAATAAAAAATCTTGATTTGTTATCTCAGTTACCATAACCTTACAGTTTCTTTTGTGCCTGCAGAAGCATTATGCGTGCTACTCTCATAGCAAGGGATTACGTTAAAGGATTAATAAAAAATCTTGATTTGTTATCTCAGTTACCATAACCTTACAGTTTCTCTTGTGCCTGCAGAAGCATTATGAGTGCTACTTTCATAGCAAGGGATTACGTTAAAGGATTAATACAAAATCTTGATTTGTTATCTCAGTTACCATAACCTTACAGTTTCTCTTGTGCCTGCAGAAGCATTATGCGTGCTACTTTCATAGCAAGGGATTACGTTAAAGGATTAATAAAAAATCTTGATTTGTTATCTCAGTTACCATAACCTTACAGTTTCTCTTGTGCCTGCAGAAGCATTATGAGTGCTACTTTCATAGCAAAGGATTACGTTAAAGGATTAATAAAAAATCTTGATTTGTTATCTCAGTTACCATAACCTTACAGTTTCTTTTGTGCCTGCAGAAGCATTATGCGTGCTACTCTCATAGCAAGGGATTACGTTAAAGGATTAATAAAAAATCTTGATTTGTTATCTCAGTTACCATAACCTTACAGTTTCTTTTGTGCCTGCAGAAGCATTATGAGTGCTACTTTCATAGCAAAGGATTACGTTAAAGGATTAATAAAAAATCTTGATTTGTTATCTCAGTTACCATAACCTTACAGTTTCTTTTGTGCCTGCAGAAACATTATGAGTGCTACTTTCATAGCAAAGGATTACGTTAAAGGATTAATAAAAAATCTTGATTTGTTATCTCAGTTACCATAACCTTACAGTTTCTTTTGTGCCTGCAGAAGCATTATGAGTGCTACTTTCATAGCAAAGGATTACGTTAAAGGATTAATAAAAAATCTTGATTTGTTATCTCAGTTACCATAACCTTACAGTTTCTTTTGTGCCTGCAGAAGCATTATGCGTGCTACTCTCATAGCAAGGGATTGCGTTAAAGGATTAATAAAAAATCTTGATTTGTTATCTCAGTTACCATAACCTTACAGTTTCTTTTGTGCCTGCAGAAGCATTATGCGTGCTACTCTCATAGCAAGGGATTACGTTAAAGGATTAATAAAAAATCTTGATTTGTTATCTCAGTTACCATAACCTTAAAGTTTCTTTTGTGCCTGCAGAAGCATTATGCGTGCTACTTTCATAGCAAAGGATTACGTTAAAGGATTAATAAAAAATCTTGATTTGTTATCTCAGTTACCATAACCTTACAGTTTCTTTTGTGCCTGCAGAAGCATTATGCGTGCTACTCTCATAGCAAGGGATTACGTTAAAGGATTAATAAAAAATCTTGATTTGTTATCTCAGTTACCATAACCTTACAGTTTCTTTTGTGCCTGCAGAAGCATTATGAGTGCTACTTTCATAGCAAAGGATTACGTTAAAGGATTAATAAAAAATCTTGATTTGTTATCTCAGTTACCATAACCTTACAGTTTCTTTTGTGCCTGCAGAAACATTATGAGTGCTACTTTCATAGCAAAGGATTACGTTAAAGGATTAATAAAAAATCTTGATTTGTTATCTCAGTTACCATAACCTTACAGTTTCTTTTGTGCCTGCAGAAGCATTATGAGTGCTACTTTCATAGCAAAGGATTACGTTAAAGGATTAATAAAAAATCTTGATTTGTTATCTCAGTTACCATAACCTTACAGTTTCTTTTGTGCCTGCAGAAACATTATGAGTGCTACTTTCATAGCAAAGGATTACGTTAAAGGATTAATAAAAAATCTTGATTTGTTATCTCAGTTACCATAACCTTACAGTTTCTTTTGTGCCTGCAGAAGCATTATGAGTGCTACTTTCATAGCAAAGGATTACGTTAAAGGATTAATAAAAAATCTTGATTTGTTATCTCAGTTACCATAACCTTACAGTTTCTTTTGTGCCTGCAGAAGCATTATGCGTGCTACTCTCATAGCAAGGGATTGCGTTAAAGGATTAATAAAAAATCTTGATTTGTTATCTCAGTTACCATAACCTTACAGTTTCTTTTGTGCCTGCAGAAGCATTATGAGTGCTACTCTCATAGCAAGGGATTGCGTTAAAGGATTAATAAAAAATCTTGATTTGTTATCTCAGTTACCATAACCTTACAGTTTCTTTTGTGCCTGCAGAAGCATTATGCGTGCTACTCTCATAGCAAGGGATTACGTTAAAGGATTAATAAAAAATCTTGATTTGTTATCTCAGTTACCATAACCTTAAAGTTTCTTTTGTGCCTGCAGAAGCATTATGCGTGCTACTTTCATAGCAAAGGATTACGTTAAAGGATTAATAAAAAATCTTGATTTGTTATCTCAGTTACCATAACCTTACAGTTTCTTTTGTGCCTGCAGAAGCATTATGAGTGCTACTTTCATAGCAAAGGATTACGTTAAAGGATTAATAAAAAATCTTGATTTGTTATCTCAGTTACCATAACCTTACAGTTTCTTTTGTGCCTGCAGAAGCATTATGCGTGCTACTTTCATAGCAAGGGATTAAGTTAAAGGATTAATAAAAAATCTTGATTTGTTATCTCAGTTACCATAACCTTACAGTTTCTTTTGTGCCTGCAGAAGCATTATGAGTGCTACTCTCATAGCAAGGGATTGCGTTAAAGGATTAATAAAAAATCTTGATTTGTTATCTCAGTTACCATAACCTTACAGTTTCTTTTGTGCCTGCAGAAGCATTATGCGTGCTACTCTCATAGCAAGGGATTACGTTAAAGGATTAATAAAAAATCTTGATTTGTTATCTCAGTTACCATAACCTTACAGTTTCTCTTGTGCCTGCAGAAGCATTATGAGTGCTACTTTCATAGCAAGGGATTACGTTAAAGGATTAATACAAAATCTTGATTTGTTATCTCAGTTACCATAACCTTACAGTTTCTTTTGTGCCTGCAGAAGCATTATGCGTGCTACTTTCATAGCAAGGGATTACGTTAAAGGATTAATAAAAAATCTTGATTTGTTATCTCAGTTACCATAACCTTACAGTTTCTTTTGTGCCTGCAGAAGCATTATGCGTGCTACTCTCATAGCAAGGGATTACGTTAAAGGATTAATAAAAAATCTTGATTTGTTATCTCAGTTACCATAACCTTACAGTTTCTTTTGTGCCTGCAGAAGCATTATGCGTGCTACTTTCATAGCAAAGGATTACGTTAAAGGATTAATACAAAATCTTGATTTATTATCTCAGTTACCATAACCTTACAGTTTCTTTTGTGCCTGCAGAAGCATTATGCGTGCTACTTTCATAGCAAGGGATTACCTTAAAGGATTAATAAAAAATCTTGATTTGTTATCTCAGTTACCATAACCTTACAGTTTCTTTTGTGCCTGCAGAAGCATTATGAGTGCTACTCTCATAGCAAGGGATTGCGTTAAAGGATTAATAAAAAATCTTGATTTGTTATCTCAGTTACCATAACCTTACAGTTTCTTTTGTGCCTGCAGAAGCATTATGCGTGCTACTCTCATAGCAAGGGATTACGTTAAAGGATTAATAAAAAATCTTGATTTGTTATCTCAGTTACCATAACCTTAAAGTTTCTTTTGTGCCTGCAGAAGCATTATGCGTGCTACTTTCATAGCAAAGGATTACGTTAAAGGATTAATAAAAAATCTTGATTTGTTATCTCAGTTACCATAACCTTACAGTTTCTTTTGTGCCTGCAGAAGCATTATGAGTGCTACTTTCATAGCAAAGGATTACGTTAAAGGATTAATAAAAAATCTTGATTTGTTATCTCAGTTACCATAACCTTACAGTTTCTTTTGTGCCTGCAGAAGCATTATGCGTGCTACTTTCATAGCAAGGGATTAAGTTAAAGGATTAATAAAAAATCTTGATTTGTTATCTCAGTTACCATAACCTTACAGTTTCTTTTGTGCCTGCAGAAGCATTATGAGTGCTACTCTCATAGCAAGGGATTGCGTTAAAGGATTAATAAAAAATCTTGATTTGTTATCTCAGTTACCATAACCTTACAGTTTCTTTTGTGCCTGCAGAAGCATTATGCGTGCTACTCTCATAGCAAGGGATTACGTTAAAGGATTAATAAAAAATCTTGATTTGTTATCTCAGTTACCATAACCTTACAGTTTCTTTTGTGCCTGCAGAAGCATTATGCGTGCTACTTTCATAGCAAGGGATTACGTTAAAGGATTAATAAAAAATCTTGATTTGTTATCTCAGTTACCATAACCTTACAGTTTCTTTTGTGCCTGCAGAAGCATTATGCGTGCTACTCTCATAGCAAGGGATTACGTTAAAGGATTAATAAAAAATCTTGATTTGTTATCTCAGTTACCATAACCTTACAGTTTCTCTTGTGCCTGCAGAAGCATTATGAGTGCTACTTTCATAGCAAGGGATTACGTTAAAGGATTAATACAAAATCTTGATTTGTTATCTCAGTTACCATAACCTTACAGTTTCTCTTGTGCCTGCAGAAGCATTATGCGTGCTACTTTCATAGCAAGGGATTACGTTAAAGGATTAATAAAAAATCTTGATTTGTTATCTCAGTTACCATAACCTTACAGTTTCTCTTGTGCCTGCAGAAGCATTATGAGTGCTACTTTCATAGCAAAGGATTACGTTAAAGGATTAATAAAAAATCTTGATTTGTTATCTCAGTTACCATAACCTTACAGTTTCTTTTGTGCCTGCAGAAGCATTATGCGTGCTACTCTCATAGCAAGGGATTACGTTAAAGGATTAATAAAAAATCTTGATTTGTTATCTCAGTTACCATAACCTTACAGTTTCTTTTGTGCCTGCAGAAGCATTATGAGTGCTACTTTCATAGCAAAGGATTACGTTAAAGGATTAATAAAAAATCTTGATTTGTTATCTCAGTTACCATAACCTTACAGTTTCTTTTGTGCCTGCAGAAACATTATGAGTGCTACTTTCATAGCAAAGGATTACGTTAAAGGATTAATAAAAAATCTTGATTTGTTATCTCAGTTACCATAACCTTACAGTTTCTTTTGTGCCTGCAGAAGCATTATGAGTGCTACTTTCATAGCAAAGGATTACGTTAAAGGATTAATAAAAAATCTTGATTTGTTATCTCAGTTACCATAACCTTACAGTTTCTTTTGTGCCTGCAGAAGCATTATGCGTGCTACTCTCATAGCAAGGGATTGCGTTAAAGGATTAATAAAAAATCTTGATTTGTTATCTCAGTTACCATAACCTTACAGTTTCTTTTGTGCCTGCAGAAGCATTATGCGTGCTACTCTCATAGCAAGGGATTACGTTAAAGGATTAATAAAAAATCTTGATTTGTTATCTCAGTTACCATAACCTTAAAGTTTCTTTTGTGCCTGCAGAAGCATTATGCGTGCTACTTTCATAGCAAAGGATTACGTTAAAGGATTAATAAAAAATCTTGATTTGTTATCTCAGTTACCATAACCTTACAGTTTCTTTTGTGCCTGCAGAAGCATTATGCGTGCTACTCTCATAGCAAGGGATTACGTTAAAGGATTAATAAAAAATCTTGATTTGTTATCTCAGTTACCATAACCTTACAGTTTCTTTTGTGCCTGCAGAAGCATTATGAGTGCTACTTTCATAGCAAAGGATTACGTTAAAGGATTAATAAAAAATCTTGATTTGTTATCTCAGTTACCATAACCTTACAGTTTCTTTTGTGCCTGCAGAAACATTATGAGTGCTACTTTCATAGCAAAGGATTACGTTAAAGGATTAATAAAAAATCTTGATTTGTTATCTCAGTTACCATAACCTTACAGTTTCTTTTGTGCCTGCAGAAGCATTATGAGTGCTACTTTCATAGCAAAGGATTACGTTAAAGGATTAATAAAAAATCTTGATTTGTTATCTCAGTTACCATAACCTTACAGTTTCTTTTGTGCCTGCAGAAGCATTATGCGTGCTACTCTCATAGCAAGGGATTGCGTTAAAGGATTAATAAAAAATCTTGATTTGTTATCTCAGTTACCATAACCTTACAGTTTCTTTTGTGCCTGCAGAAGCATTATGAGTGCTACTCTCATAGCAAGGGATTGCGTTAAAGGATTAATAAAAAATCTTGATTTGTTATCTCAGTTACCATAACCTTACAGTTTCTTTTGTGCCTGCAGAAGCATTATGCGTGCTACTCTCATAGCAAGGGATTACGTTAAAGGATTAATAAAAAATCTTGATTTGTTATCTCAGTTACCATAACCTTAAAGTTTCTTTTGTGCCTGCAGAAGCATTATGCGTGCTACTTTCATAGCAAAGGATTACGTTAAAGGATTAATAAAAAATCTTGATTTGTTATCTCAGTTACCATAACCTTACAGTTTCTTTTGTGCCTGCAGAAGCATTATGAGTGCTACTTTCATAGCAAAGGATTACGTTAAAGGATTAATAAAAAATCTTGATTTGTTATCTCAGTTACCATAACCTTACAGTTTCTTTTGTGCCTGCAGAAGCATTATGCGTGCTACTTTCATAGCAAGGGATTAAGTTAAAGGATTAATAAAAAATCTTGATTTGTTATCTCAGTTACCATAACCTTACAGTTTCTTTTGTGCCTGCAGAAGCATTATGAGTGCTACTCTCATAGCAAGGGATTGCGTTAAAGGATTAATAAAAAATCTTGATTTGTTATCTCAGTTACCATAACCTTACAGTTTCTTTTGTGCCTGCAGAAGCATTATGCGTGCTACTCTCATAGCAAGGGATTACGTTAAAGGATTAATAAAAAATCTTGATTTGTTATCTCAGTTACCATAACCTTACAGTTTCTTTTGTGCCTGCAGAAGCATTATGCGTGCTACTTTCATAGCAAGGGATTACGTTAAAGGATTAATAAAAAATCTTGATTTGTTATCTCAGTTACCATAACCTTACAGTTTCTTTTGTGCCTGCAGAAGCATTATACGTGCTACTCTCATAGCAAGGGATTACGTTAAAGGATTAATAAAAAATCTTGATTTGTTATCTCAGTTACCATAACCTTACAGTTTCTCTTGTGCCTGCAGAAGCATTATGAGTGCTACTTTCATAGCAAGGGATTACGTTAAAGGATTAATACAAAATCTTGATTTGTTATCTCAGTTACCATAACCTTACAGTTTCTCTTGTGCCTGCAGAAGCATTATGCGTGCTACTTTCATAGCAAGGGATTACGTTAAAGGATTAATAAAAAATCTTGATTTGTTATCTCAGTTACCATAACCTTACAGTTTCTCTTGTGCCTGCAGAAGCATTATGCGTGCTACTTTCATAGCAAGGGATTACGTTAAAGGATTAATACAAAATCTTGATTTGTTATCTCAGTTACCATAACCTTACAGTTTCTTTTGTGCCTGCAGAAGCATTATGCGTGCTACTCTCATAGCAAGGGATTACGTTAAAGGATTAATAAAAAATCTTGATTTGTTATCTCAGTTACCATAACCTTACAGTTTCTCTTGTGCCTGCAGAAGCATTATGAGTGCTACTTTCATAGCAAGGGATTACGTTAAAGGATTAATAAAAAATCTTGATTTGTTATCTCAGTTACCATAACCTTACAGTTTCTTTTGTGCCTGCAGAAGCATTATGAGTGCTACTTTCATAGCAAAGGATTACGTTAAAGGATTAATACAAAATCTTGATTTGTTATCTCAGTTACCATAACCTTACAGTTTCTTTTGTGCCTGCAGAAGCATTATGAGTGCTACTTTCATAGCAAGGGATTACGTTAAAGGATTAATAAAAAATCTTGATTTGTTATCTCAGTTACCATAACCTTACAGTTTCTTTTGTGCCTGCAGAAGCATTATGAGTGCTACTTTCATAGCAAGGGATTACGTTAAAGGATTAATAAAAAATCTTGATTTGTTATCTCAGTTACCATAACCTTACAGTTTCTTTTGTGCCTGCAGAAGCATTATGCGTGCTACTTTCATAGCAAGGGATTACGTTAAAGGATTAATAAAAAATCTTGATTTGTTATCTCAGTTACCATAACCTTACAGTTTCTTTTGTGCCTGCAGAAGCATTATGCGTGCTACTTTCATAGCAAGGGATTACGTTAAAGGATTAATACAAAATCTTGATTTGTTATCTCAGTTACCATAACCTTACAGTTTCTTTTGTGCCTGCAGAAGCATTATGCGTGCTACTTTCATAGCAAGGGATTACGTTAAAGGATTAATAAAAAATCTTGATTTGTTATCTCAGTTACCATAACCTTACAGTTTCTTTTGTGCCTGCAGAAGCATTATGCGTGCTACTTTCATAGCAAGGGATTACGTTAAAGGATTAATAAAAAATCTTGATTTGTTATCTCAGTTACCATAACCTTACAGTTTCTTTTGTGCCTGCAGAAGCATTATGCGTGCTACTCTCATAGCAAGGGATTACGTTAAAGGATTAATAAAAAATCTTGATTTGTTATCTCAGTTACCATAACCTTACAGTTTCTTTTGTGCCTGCAGAAGCATTATGCGTGCTACTCTCATAGCAAGGGATTACGTTAAAGGATTAATAAAAAATCTTGATTTGTTATCTCAGTTACCATAACCTTACAGTTTCTTTTGTGCCTGCAGAAGCATTATGCGTGCTACTTTCATAGCAAGGGATTACGTTAAAGGATTAATAAAAAATCTTGATTTGTTATCTCAGTTACCATAACCTTACAGTTTCTTTTGTGCCTGCAGAAGCATTATGCGTGCTACTTTCATAGCAAGGGATTACGTTAAAGGATTAATAAAAAATCTTGATTTGTTATCTCAGTTACCATAACCTTACAGTTTCTTTTGTGCCTGCAGAAGCATTATGCGTGCTACTTTCATAGCAAGGGATTACGTTAAAAGATTAATAAAAAATCTTGATTTGTTATCTCAGTTACCATAACCTTACAGTTTCTTTTGTGCCTGCAGAAGCATTATGCGTGCTACTTTCATAGCAAGGGATTACGTTAAAGGATTAATAAAAAATCTTGATTTGTTATCTCAGTTACCATAACCTTAAAGTTTCTTTTGTGCCTGCAGAAGCATTATGCGTGCTACTTTCATAGCAAGGGATTACGTTAAAGGATTAATAAAAAAATCTTGATTTGTTATCTCAGTTACCATAACCTTACAGTTTCTCTTGTGCCTGCAGAAGCATTATGAGTGCTACTTTCATAGCAAGGGATTACGTTAAAGGATTAATACAAAATCTTGATTTGTTATCTCAGTTACCATAACCTTACAGTTTCTCTTGTGCCTGCAGAAGCATTATGCGTGCTACTTTCATAGCAAGGGATTACGTTAAAGGATTAATAAAAAATCTTGATTTGTTATCTCAGTTACCATAACCTTACAGTTTCTCTTGTGCCTGCAGAAGCATTATGAGTGCTACTTTCATAGCAAAGGATTACGTTAAAGGATTAATAAAAAATCTTGATTTGTTATCTCAGTTACCATAACCTTACAGTTTCTTTTGTGCCTGCAGAAGCATTATGCGTGCTACTCTCATAGCAAGGGATTACGTTAAAGGATTAATAAAAAATCTTGATTTGTTATCTCAGTTACCATAACCTTACAGTTTCTTTTGTGCCTGCAGAAGCATTATGAGTGCTACTTTCATAGCAAAGGATTACGTTAAAGGATTAATAAAAAATCTTGATTTGTTATCTCAGTTACCATAACCTTACAGTTTCTTTTGTGCCTGCAGAAACATTATGAGTGCTACTTTCATAGCAAAGGATTACGTTAAAGGATTAATAAAAAATCTTGATTTGTTATCTCAGTTACCATAACCTTACAGTTTCTTTTGTGCCTGCAGAAGCATTATGAGTGCTACTTTCATAGCAAAGGATTACGTTAAAGGATTAATAAAAAATCTTGATTTGTTATCTCAGTTACCATAACCTTACAGTTTCTTTTGTGCCTGCAGAAGCATTATGCGTGCTACTCTCATAGCAAGGGATTGCGTTAAAGGATTAATAAAAAATCTTGATTTGTTATCTCAGTTACCATAACCTTACAGTTTCTTTTGTGCCTGCAGAAGCATTATGAGTGCTACTCTCATAGCAAGGGATTGCGTTAAAGGATTAATAAAAAATCTTGATTTGTTATCTCAGTTACCATAACCTTACAGTTTCTTTTGTGCCTGCAGAAGCATTATGCGTGCTACTCTCATAGCAAGGGATTACGTTAAAGGATTAATAAAAAATCTTGATTTGTTATCTCAGTTACCATAACCTTAAAGTTTCTTTTGTGCCTGCAGAAGCATTATGCGTGCTACTTTCATAGCAAAGGATTACGTTAAAGGATTAATAAAAAATCTTGATTTGTTATCTCAGTTACCATAACCTTACAGTTTCTTTTGTGCCTGCAGAAGCATTATGAGTGCTACTTTCATAGCAAAGGATTACGTTAAAGGATTAATAAAAAATCTTGATTTGTTATCTCAGTTACCATAACCTTACAGTTTCTTTTGTGCCTGCAGAAGCATTATGCGTGCTACTTTCATAGCAAGGGATTAAGTTAAAGGATTAATAAAAAATCTTGATTTGTTATCTCAGTTACCATAACCTTACAGTTTCTTTTGTGCCTGCAGAAGCATTATGAGTGCTACTCTCATAGCAAGGGATTGCGTTAAAGGATTAATAAAAAATCTTGATTTGTTATCTCAGTTACCATAACCTTACAGTTTCTTTTGTGCCTGCAGAAGCATTATGCGTGCTACTCTCATAGCAAGGGATTACGTTAAAGGATTAATAAAAAATCTTGATTTGTTATCTCAGTTACCATAACCTTACAGTTTCTTTTGTGCCTGCAGAAGCATTATGCGTGCTACTTTCATAGCAAGGGATTACGTTAAAGGATTAATAAAAAATCTTGATTTGTTATCTCAGTTACCATAACCTTACAGTTTCTTTTGTGCCTGCAGAAGCATTATGCGTGCTACTCTCATAGCAAGGGATTACGTTAAAGGATTAATAAAAAATCTTGATTTGTTATCTCAGTTACCATAACCTTACAGTTTCTCTTGTGCCTGCAGAAGCATTATGAGTGCTACTTTCATAGCAAGGGATTACGTTAAAGGATTAATACAAAATCTTGATTTGTTATCTCAGTTACCATAACCTTACAGTTTCTCTTGTGCCTGCAGAAGCATTATGCGTGCTACTTTCATAGCAAGGGATTACGTTAAAGGATTAATAAAAAATCTTGATTTGTTATCTCAGTTACCATAACCTTACAGTTTCTCTTGTGCCTGCAGAAGCATTATGCGTGCTACTTTCATAGCAAGGGATTACGTTAAAGGATTAATACAAAATCTTGATTTGTTATCTCAGTTACCATAACCTTACAGTTTCTTTTGTGCCTGCAGAAGCATTATGCGTGCTACTCTCATAGCAAGGGATTACGTTAAAGGATTAATAAAAAATCTTGATTTGTTATCTCAGTTACCATAACCTTACAGTTTCTCTTGTGCCTGCAGAAGCATTATGAGTGCTACTTTCATAGCAAGGGATTACGTTAAAGGATTAATAAAAAATCTTGATTTGTTATCTCAGTTACCATAACCTTACAGTTTCTTTTGTGCCTGCAGAAGCATTATGAGTGCTACTTTCATAGCAAAGGATTACGTTAAAGGATTAATACAAAATCTTGATTTGTTATCTCAGTTACCATAACCTTACAGTTTCTTTTGTGCCTGCAGAAGCATTATGAGTGCTACTTTCATAGCAAGGGATTACGTTAAAGGATTAATAAAAAATCTTGATTTGTTATCTCAGTTACCATAACCTTACAGTTTCTTTTGTGCCTGCAGAAGCATTATGAGTGCTACTTTCATAGCAAGGGATTACGTTAAAGGATTAATAAAAAATCTTGATTTGTTATCTCAGTTACCATAACCTTACAGTTTCTTTTGTGCCTGCAGAAGCATTATGCGTGCTACTTTCATAGCAAGGGATTACGTTAAAGGATTAATAAAAAATCTTGATTTGTTATCTCAGTTACCATAACCTTACAGTTTCTTTTGTGCCTGCAGAAGCATTATGCGTGCTACTTTCATAGCAAGGGATTACGTTAAAGGATTAATACAAAATCTTGATTTGTTATCTCAGTTACCATAACCTTACAGTTTCTTTTGTGCCTGCAGAAGCATTATGCGTGCTACTTTCATAGCAAGGGATTACGTTAAAGGATTAATAAAAAATCTTGATTTGTTATCTCAGTTACCATAACCTTACAGTTTCTTTTGTGCCTGCAGAAGCATTATGCGTGCTACTTTCATAGCAAGGGATTACGTTAAAGGATTAATAAAAAATCTTGATTTGTTATCTCAGTTACCATAACCTTACAGTTTCTTTTGTGCCTGCAGAAGCATTATGCGTGCTACTCTCATAGCAAGGGATTACGTTAAAGGATTAATAAAAAATCTTGATTTGTTATCTCAGTTACCATAACCTTACAGTTTCTTTTGTGCCTGCAGAAGCATTATGCGTGCTACTTTCATAGCAAAGGATTACGTTAAAGGATTAATACAAAATCTTGATTTATTATCTCAGTTACCATGACCTTACAGTTTCTTTTGTGCCTGCAGAAGCATTATGCGTGCTACTTTCATAGCAAGGGATTACCTTAAAGGATTAATAAAAAATCTTGATTTGTTATCTCAGTTACCATAACCTTACAGTTTCTTTTGTGCCTGCAGAAGCATTATGAGTGCTACTCTCATAGCAAGGGATTGCGTTAAAGGATTAATAAAAAATCTTGATTTGTTATCTCAGTTACCATAACCTTACAGTTTCTTTTGTGCCTGCAGAAGCATTATGCGTGCTACTCTCATAGCAAGGGATTACGTTAAAGGATTAATAAAAAATCTTGATTTGTTATCTCAGTTACCATAACCTTAAAGTTTCTTTTGTGCCTGCAGAAGCATTATGCGTGCTACTTTCATAGCAAAGGATTACGTTAAAGGATTAATAAAAAATCTTGATTTGTTATCTCAGTTACCATAACCTTACAGTTTCTTTTGTGCCTGCAGAAGCATTATGAGTGCTACTTTCATAGCAAAGGATTACGTTAAAGGATTAATAAAAAATCTTGATTTGTTATCTCAGTTACCATAACCTTACAGTTTCTTTTGTGCCTGCAGAAGCATTATGCGTGCTACTTTCATAGCAAGGGATTAAGTTAAAGGATTAATAAAAAATCTTGATTTGTTATCTCAGTTACCATAACCTTACAGTTTCTTTTGTGCCTGCAGAAGCATTATGAGTGCTACTCTCATAGCAAGGGATTGCGTTAAAGGATTAATAAAAAATCTTGATTTGTTATCTCAGTTACCATAACCTTACAGTTTCTTTTGTGCCTGCAGAAGCATTATGCGTGCTACTCTCATAGCAAGGGATTACGTTAAAGGATTAATAAAAAATCTTGATTTGTTATCTCAGTTACCATAACCTTACAGTTTCTTTTGTGCCTGCAGAAGCATTATGCGTGCTACTTTCATAGCAAGGGATTACGTTAAAGGATTAATAAAAAATCTTGATTTGTTATCTCAGTTACCATAACCTTACAGTTTCTTTTGTGCCTGCAGAAGCATTATGCGTGCTACTCTCATAGCAAGGGATTACGTTAAAGGATTAATAAAAAATCTTGATTTGTTATCTCAGTTACCATAACCTTACAGTTTCTCTTGTGCCTGCAGAAGCATTATGAGTGCTACTTTCATAGCAAGGGATTACGTTAAAGGATTAATAAAAAATCTTGATTTGTTATCTCAGTTACCATAACCTTACAGTTTCTTTTGTGCCTGCAGAAGCATTATGCGTGCTACTTTCATAGCAAGGGATTACGTTAAAGGATTAATAAAAAATCTTGATTTGTTATCTCAGTTACCATAACCTTACAGTTTCTTTTGTGCCTGCAGAAGCATTATGAGTGCTACTTTCATAGCAAAGGATTACGTTAAAGGATTAATAAAAAATCTTGATTTGTTATCTCAGTTACCATAACCTTACAGTTTCTTTTGTGCCTGCAGAAGCATTATGCGTGCTACTCTCATAGCAAGGGATTACGTTAAAGGATT
>JBAIZL010000008.1:10003394-10065894 GCA_036971475.1 Prosapia bicincta
TTTCGTCGTTTTGTTTGTTGAGTATCAAGTTAGTCTGGTTAAACCTTGTTAATGTACTATCGCCTCCATGCTTCAGATAAGCACGTGTACACGTTCCTCATGTCTAAGCAATTGTTTCAGCGCAACACAATTTAGTTGCCTTGATCAGCTGACGCGGAGAATTAACTCGTGTCGCTAGATCGCTCGGATCGCACGTTAGTCACAGACACAGCCTACAAAAGCCTCGGCTATGTTTATATCCAAATCCTGACAACCACTGTACAGCAAAAAAAAGAACTAGCCTCGTAAATTATCATATTAGTATATGAGGCATACAAATCTTCAATGTTTACTCCTAGTGATAGTTAAGCTGGACGTTGCACGAACTTACAGTATAATGACTTGAACTCCTCTGAATATATCTTGGTATATTTATCGAGCACGTTATTTTCATTCCAGATTCCAAGTTTACTAAGGTTTACATTTACGCTAAAAACACATAAACGTAAACCTGTATGTTTTTGCTCTACGATGACGTCAGAGTAAATAAGCGTGGCGGTTTATTTTTCTGATTTAATGAACGCGATATTTTAATTGCTTTTTCAGATTTTTAAATTAAATATTATTTTATTTTGTCGTGACTAATAAAAACCGATTATGTAAATTAAACTGCAGATTTGTTCAAACCTTAGAGAGTTTTCTGTTTACTTTATCAGAGCAAAGTAAAAAGTATTTCCAATAAAATTTGTAACGAATATCTTTTTTTTGTTTGTTGTTAAAAACATATTTGCCAGTGTTTAATGTTCCTTTTTACGCTTCGAAGCCGATAAAATATAGTGTTAACACAAAAAACAAATATGCTCCATTGGTATGTTTTTGGACGGATAAGGTTTTTTACCGTCGTTACATTACTTTAAAATTTTTTGTTCTGGTTTGTCCGAACGTTGCGTCAAATGAAACGGCGTGTTGAATTTCTCTAAGAAATATTGTTTTTCTTGGTGGATTAAACAAATAAGGTTTTCATCGCCATAATAAATATTTAGAACTGTTAAACCCATTAAAACTAAATATCTAGGACACTAATACATAAAACTAGACTACCGTTGCAAAGATTAATGAATAACCACTTAAACTATTTAAAATAATAACAAATTAATACTAAAATATAAAAATAAATTATTCCAAAAATGTTAACTAAACTAAATGTGTTCTACATTTAAACTAAATAATATTTTAACTATTATTATTAAATTTTGTCAAATATATTTGGGTGGCGTATATCATCGCCCCACCTTTAAACTCGCTCCTAGTTTATAGCGTTATAGTTTATGCTTGCATGTGGCTGTAATTGTCCCTGTTATTTCTACAATTCCATAACTTGAATAGCTGTCAATTAAAATTGAACATTAGCACAATTTTATCTAAAATAATAGAAAACTATTTTCACACTATGGGTTAAACGTTTTACTGAATGTGCCTGAAATTCACGACTTTAATTTAAAATACAACATCCACTTTAACTTCTTAACAAATATAATTATAACTACGAACACCTCTGTTACGTAACACATACCCTTGTGTTTACAGGGGTTGATTATACCTCTAAAGTGACCATTAATATTCTAAAACGTTTAGATATTTGAATAGCCTGTACTATAAAAAGTGGTGTTAGACCAACCAATGTTTTCCTTATATTACCCCAAAAAACTAACATAACTGAAGTGACTCTATACCTATTACATTTTTAGATGCAACGCAACCACACACACCTTATAGCACCACACCGCACTACACTCCGCCTCTTATGACACTACATATCACTACAAAACACCCAGCCGCACTATTATTCCCTGCACTACACTATACTACACAATACTGCACCGGACTCCACTGCACCATAACGCTCTGTTTCGCATCGCACCACACCTCACTACGCCACACTACACAACACCACACCGCACTACACTACATCACACCAAACCGCGCATCAACATACCTCTCCGTACCACACCACACCACTTCGCACCATAGTACACTACACTACACCATGTGTGTGTGTGTGTGTGTGTGTTTGTGTGTATTTATATGTACTGGTCTATGTATATGTATATTTTACACATAAACCGGATAAGGTAATGAGCTTATAAGTGCACAGTGCAAGATCTGAAAAACCACTTTTTAAGCTAAAGACCTTCGTGATAATCCATAGCCTGAATATACAAACTCAATAACAACTATTTACTGTAAAACTTGTAAATATCTTTTCATCACAAGACTACAAATAAGTTATTGCCGTAGCAGAGGTAGCGGTGTAACAATGGACACTCTCTGCCTCTCTTCTATTACCTGACGTTAGTATACCTGCATCAGTAAAAGGCTACGTAATGGCGAGGCGTTGAGACCTTAGCATGGCTTATTCTAATCTGACACTATGCAAACTTCACTCTCTTTTGTCCATAAGGTGCCCCTATATTGAAAACATAATTTTTTACGTAAGTATTTTAGCAAAGTTCATAGATAAAAACCCTGTAGGGTATATATAAATTATTAATTTCTTTGTTGATGTTAACCTATTATTACTCAAACATTTCATAACAATTTCAATATTTAACCAATATTCAAGTTATTCGTTATTTTTTAATTCCATTGTGATTGACAGAATACTCCTAGTGAGTATTGTGTTGTTACCAACACGTTAGATATCTCTGCAATATACTTCTATTGATTGTTGGCGAAGGGTTTAGAGCAGATTAAAGTCTATTCATGCTCTGCAATATACTTCTAGTGATTGTTGGCGAAGGGTTTAGAGCAGATTAAAGTCTATTCATGCTCTGCAATATACTTCTAGTGATTGTTGGCGAAGGGTTTAGAGCAGATTAAAGTCTATTCATGCTCTGCAATATACTTCTAGTGATTGTTGGCGAAGGGTTTAGAGCAGATTGAAGTCTATTCATGCTCTGCAATATACTTCTATTGATTGTTGGCGAAGGGTTTAGAGCAGATTGAAGTCTATTCATGCTCTGCAATATACTTCTATTGATTGTTGGCGAAGGGTTTAGAGCAGATTAAAGTCTATTCATGCTCTGCAATATACTTCTAGTGATTGTTGGCGAAGGGTTTAGAGCAGATTAAAGTCTATTCATGCTCTGCAATATACTTCTAGTGATTGTTGGCGAAGGGTTTAGAGCAGATTAAAGGCTATTCATGCTCTGCAATATACTTCTAGTGATTGTTGGCGAAGGGTTTAGAGCAGATTGAAGTCTATCCATGCTCTGCAATATACTTCTAGTGATTGTTGGCGAAGGGTTTAGAGCAGATTAAAGTCTATTCATGCTCTGCAATATACTTCTAGTGATTGTTGGCGAAGGGTTTAGAGCAGATTAAAGTCTATTCATGCTCTGCAATATACTTCTAGTGATTGTTGGCGAAGGGTTTAGAGCAGATTAAAGTCTATTCATGCTCTGCAATATACTTCTAGTGATTGTTGGCGAAGGGTTTAGAGCAGATTGAAGTCTATTCATGCTCTGCAATATACTTCTAGTGATTGTTGGCGAAGGGTTTAGAGCAGATTGAAGTCTATTCATGCTCTGCAATATACTTCTATTGATTGTTGGCGAAGGGTTTAGAGCAGATTAAAGTCTATTCATGCTCTGCAATATACTTCTAGTGATTGTTGGCGAAGGGTTTAGAGCAGATTAAAGTCTATTCATGCTCTGCAATATACTTCTAGTGATTGTTGGCGAAGGGTTTAGAGCAGATTGAAGTCTATCCATGCTCTGCAATATACTTCTAGTGATTGTTGGCGAAGGGTTTAGAGCAGATTAAAGTCTATTCATGCTCTGCAATATACTTCTAGTGATTGTTGGCGAAGGGTTTAGAGCAGATTAAAGTCTATTCATGCTCTGCAATATACTTCTAGTGATTGTTGGCGAAGGGTTTAGAGCAGATTGAAGTCTATTCATGCTCTGCAATATACTTCTATTGATTGTTGGCGAAGGGTTTAGAGCAGATTGAAGTCTATTCATGCTCTGCAATATACTTCTAGTGATTGTTGGCGAAGGGTTTAGAGCAGATTAAAGTCTATTCATGCTCTGCAATATACTTCTAGTGATTGTTGGCGAAGGGTTTAGAGCAGATTAAAGTCTATTCATGCTCTGCAATATACTTCTAGTGATTGTTGGCGAAGGGTTTAGAGCAGATTAAAGTCTATTCATGCTCTGCAATATACTTCTAGTGATTGTTGGCGAAGGGTTTAGAGCAGATTAAAGTCTATTCATGCTCTGCAATATACTTCTAGTGATTGTTGGCGAAGGGTTTAGAGCAGATTGAAGTCTATTCATGCTCTGCAATATACTTCTAGTGATTGTTGGCGAAGGGTTTAGAGCAGATTGAAGTCTATTCATGCTCTGCAATATACTTCTAGTGATTGTTGGCGAAGGGTTTAGAGCAGATTAAAGTCTATTCATGCTCTGCAATATACTTCTAGTGATTGTTGGCGAAGGGTTTAGAGCAGATTGAAGTCTATTCATGCTCTGCAATATACTTCTAGTGATTGTTGGCGAAGGGTTTAGAGCAGATTAAAGTCTATTCATGCTCTGCAATATACTTCTAGTGATTGTTGGCGAAGGGTTTAGAGCAGATTAAAGTCTATTCATGCTCTGCAATATACTTCTAGTGATTGTTGGCGAAGGGTTTAGAGCAGATTAAAGTCTATTCATGCTCTGCAATATACTTCTAGTGATTGTTGGCGAAGGGTTTAGAGCAGATTAAAGTCTATTCATGCTCTGCAATATACTTCTATTGATTGTTGGCGAAGGGTTTAGAGCAGATTGAAGTCTATTCATGCTCTGCAATATACTTCTAGTGATTGTTGGCGAAGGGTTTAGAGCAGATTAAAGTCTATTCATGCTCTGCAATATACTTCTAGTGATTGTTGGCGAAGGGTTTAGAGCAGATTAAAGTCTATTCATGCTCTGCAATATACTTCTAGTGATTGTTGGCGAAGGGTTTAGAGCAGATTAAAGTCTATTCATGCTCTGCAATATACTTCTAGTGATTGTTGGCGAAGGGTTTAGAGCAGATTAAAGTCTATTCATGCTCTGCAATATACTTCTAGTGATTGTTGGCGAAGGGTTTAGAGCAGATTGAAGTCTATTCATGCTCTGCAATATACTTCTATTGATTGTTGGCGAAGGGTTTAGAGCAGATTGAAGTCTATTCATGCTCTGCAATATACTTCTAGTGATTGTTGGCGAAGGGTTTAGAGCAGATTAAAGTCTATTCATGCTCTGCAATATACTTCTAGTGATTGTTGGCGAAGGGTTTAGAGCAGATTAAAGTCTATTCATGCTCTGCAATATACTTCTAGTGATTGTTGGCGAAGGGTTTAGAGCAGATTGAAGTCTATTCATGCTCTGCAATATACTTCTAGTGATTGTTGGCGAAGGGTTTAGAGCAGATTGAAGTCTATTCATGCTCTGCAATATACTTCTAGTGATTGTTGGCGAAGGGTTTAGAGCAGATTGAAGTCTATTCATGCTCTGCAATATACTTCTAGTGATTGTTGGCGAAGGGTTTAGAGCAGATTAAAGTCTATTCATGCTCTGCAATATACTTCTAGTGATTGTTGGCGAAGGGTTTAGAGCAGATTAAAGTCTATTCATGCTCTGCAATATACTTCTAGTGATTGTTGGCGAAGGGTTTAGAGCAGATTAAAGTCTATTCATGCTCTGCAATATACTTCTAGTGATTGTTGGCGAAGGGTTTAGAGCAGATTAAAGTCTATTCATGCTCTGCAATATACTTCTAGTGATTGTTGGCGAAGGGTTTAGAGCAGATTGAAGTCTATTCATGCTCTGCAATATACTTCTAGTGATTGTTGGCGAAGGGTTTAGAGCAGATTGAAGTCTATTCATGCTCTGCAATATACTTCTAGTGATTGTTGGCGAAGGGTTTAGAGCAGATTAAAGTCTATTCATGCTCTGCAATATACTTCTAGTGATTGTTGGCGAAGGGTTTAGAGCAGATTGAAGTCTATTCATGCTCTGCAATATACTTCTAGTGATTGTTGGCGAAGGGTTTAGAGCAGATTAAAGTCTATTCATGCTCTGCAATATACTTCTAGTGATTGTTGGCGAAGGGTTTAGAGCAGATTAAAGTCTATTCATGCTCTGCAATATACTTCTAGTGATTGTTGGCGAAGGGTTTAGAGCAGATTGAAGTCTATTCATGCTCTGCAATATACTTCTAGTGATTGTTGGCGAAGGGTTTAGAGCAGATTAAAGTCTATTCATGCTCTGCAATATACTTCTAGTGATTGTTGGCGAAGGGTTTAGAGCAGATTAAAGTCTATTCATGCTCTGCAATATACTTCTAGTGATTGTTGGCGAAGGGTTTAGAGCAGATTAAAGTCTATTCATGCTCTGCAATATACTTCTAGTGATTGTTGGCGAAGGGTTTAGAGCAGATTAAAGTCTATTCATGCTCTGCAATATACTTCTAGTGATTGTTGGCGAAGGGTTTAGAGCAGATTGAAGTCTATTCATGCTCTGCAATATACTTCTAGTGATTGTTGGCGAAGGGTTTAGAGCAGATTAAAGTCTATTCATGCTCTGCAATATACTTCTAGTGATTGTTGGCGAAGGGTTTAGAGCAGATTAAAGTCTATTCATGCTCTGCAATATACTTCTAGTGATTGTTGGCGAAGGGTTTAGAGCAGATTAAAGTATATTCATGCTCTGCAATATACTTCTAGTGATTGTTGGCGAAGGGTTTAGAGCAGATTAAAGTCTATTCATGCTCTGCAATATACTTCTAGTGATTGTTGGCGAAGGGTTTAGAGCAGATTAAAGTCTATTCATGCTCTGCAATATACTTCTAGTGATTGTTGGCGAAGGGTTTAGAGCAGATTAAAGTCTATTCATGCTCTGCAATATACTTCTAGTGATTGTTGGCGAAGGGTTTAGAGCAGATTAAAGTCTATTCATGCTCTGCAATATACTTCTAGTGATTGTTGGCGAAGGGTTTAGAGCAGATTGAAGTCTATTCATGCTCTGCAATATACTTCTAGTGATTGTTGGCGAAGGGTTTAGAGCAGATTGAAGTCTATTCATGCTCTGCAATATACTTCTAGTGATTGTTGGCGAAGGGTTTAGAGCAGATTAAAGTCTATTCATGCTCTGCAATATACTTCTAGTGATTGTTGGCGAAGGGTTTAGAGCAGATTGAAGTCTATTCATGCTCTGCAATATACTTCTATTGATTGTTGGCGAAGGGTTTAGAGCAGATTGAAGTCTATTCATGCTCTGCAATATACTTCTAGTGATTGTTGGCGAAGGGTTTAGAGCAGATTAAAGTCTATTCATGCTCTGCAATATACTTCTAGTGATTGTTGGCGAAGGGTTTAGAGCAGATTAAAGTCTATTCATGCTCTGCAATATACTTCTAGTGATTGTTGGCGAAGGGTTTAGAGCAGATTAAAGTCTATTCATGCTCTGCAATATACTTCTAGTGATTGTTGGCGAAGGGTTTAGAGCAGATTGAAGTCTATTCATGCTCTGCAATATACTTCTATTGATTGTTGGCGAAGGGTTTAGAGCAGATTGAAGTCTATTCATGCTCTGCAATATACTTCTAGTGATTGTTGGCGAAGGGTTTAGAGCAGATTAAAGTCTATTCATGCTCTGCAATATACTTCTAGTGATTGTTGGCGAAGGGTTTAGAGCAGATTAAAGTCTATTCATGCTCTGCAATATACTTCTAGTGATTGTTGGCGAAGGGTTTAGAGCAGATTAAAGTCTATTCATGCTCTGCAATATACTTCTAGTGATTGTTGGCGAAGGGTTTAGAGCAGATTAAAGTCTATTCATGCTCTGCAATATACTTCTAGTGATTGTTGGCGAAGGGTTTAGAGCAGATTAAAGTATATTCATGCTCTGCAATATACTTCTAGTGATTGTTGGCGAAGGGTTTAGAGCAGATTAAAGTCTATTCATGCTCTGCAATATACTTCTAGTGATTGTTGGCGAAGGGTTTAGAGCAGATTAAAGTCTATTCATGCTCTGCAATATACTTCTAGTGATTGTTGGCGAAGGGTTTAGAGCAGATTAAAGTCTATTCATGCTCTGCAATATACTTCTAGTGATTGTTGGCGAAGGGTTTAGAGCAGATTAAAGTCTATTCATGCTCTGCAATATACTTCTAGTGATTGTTGGCGAAGGGTTTAGAGCAGATTGAAGTCTATTCATGCTCTGCAATATACTTCTAGTGATTGTTGGCGAAGGGTTTAGAGCAGATTGAAGTCTATTCATGCTCTGCAATATACTTCTAGTGATTGTTGGCGAAGGGTTTAGAGCAGATTGAAGTCTATTCATGCTCTGCAATATACTTCTAGTGATTGTTGGCGAAGGGTTTAGAGCAGATTGAAGTCTATTCATGCTCTGCAATATACTTCTAGTGATTGTTGGCGAAGGGTTTAGAGCAGATTAAAGTCTATTCATGCTCTGCAATATACTTCTAGTGATTGTTGGCGAAGGGTTTAGAGCAGATTGAAGTCTATTCATGCTCTGCAATATACTTCTAGTGATTGTTGGCGAAGGGTTTAGAGCAGATTAAAGTCTATTCATGCTCTGCAATATACTTCTAGTGATTGTTGGCGAAGGGTTTAGAGCAGATTAAAGTCTATTCATGCTCTGCAATATACTTCTAGTGATTGTTGGCGAAGGGTTTAGAGCAGATTGAAGTCTATTCATGCTCTGCAATATACTTCTAGTGATTGTTGGCGAAGGGTTTAGAGCAGATTAAAGTCTATTCATGCTCTGCAATATACTTCTAGTGATTGTTGGCGAAGGGTTTAGAGCAGATTGAAGTCTATTCATGCTCTGCAATATACTTCTAGTGATTGTTGGCGAAGGGTTTAGAGCAGATTAAAGTCTATTCATGCTCTGCAATATACTTCTAGTGATTGTTGGCGAAGGGTTTAGGGCAGATTGAAGTCTATTCTTGCTCTGCAATATACTTCTAGTGATTGTTGGCGAAGGGTTTAGAGCAGATTAAAGTCTATTCATGCTCTGCAATATACTTCTAGTGATTGTTGGCGAAGGGTTTAGAGCAGATTGAAGTCTATTCATGCTCTGCAATATACTTCTAGTGATTGTTGGCGAAGGGTTTAGAGCAGATTAAAGTCTATTCATGCTCTGCAATATACTTCTAGTGATTGTTGGCGAAGGGTTTAGGGCAGATTGAAGTCTATTCATGCTCTGCAATATACTTCTAGTGATTGTTGGCGAAGGGTTTAGAGCAGATTAAAGTCTATTCATGCTCTGCAATATACTTCTAGTGATTGTTGGCGAAGGGTTTAGAGCAGATTGAAGTCTATTCATGCTCTGCAATATACTTCTAGTGATTGTTGGCGAAGGGTTTAGAGCAGATTAAAGTCTATTCATGCTCTGCAATATACTTCTAGTGATTGTTGGCGAAGGGTTTAGAGCAGATTGAAGTCTATTCATGCTCTGCAATATACTTCTAGTGATTGTTGGCGAAGGGTTTAGAGCAGATTAAAGTCTATTCATGCTCTGCAATATACTTCTAGTGATTGTTGGCGAAGGGTTTAGAGCAGATTGAAGTCTATTCATGCTCTGCAATATACTTCTAGTGATTGTTGGCGAAGGGTTTAGAGCAGATTAAAGTCTATTCATGCTCTGCAATATACTTCTAGTGATTGTTGGCGAAGGGTTTAGAGCAGATTAAAGTCTATTCATGCTCTGCAATATACTTCTAGTGATTGTTGGCGAAGGGTTTAGAGCAGATTGAAGTCTATTCATGCTCTGCAATATACTTCTAGTGATTGTTGGCGAAGGGTTTAGAGCAGATTGAAGTCTATTCATGCTCTGCAATATACTTCTAGTGATTGTTGGCGAAAGGTTTAGAGCAGATTAAAGTCTATTCATGCTCTGCAATATACTTCTAGTGATTGTTGGCGAAGGGTTTAGAGCAGATTGAAGTCTATTCATGCTCTGCAATATACTTCTAGTGATTGTTGGCGAAGGGTTTAGAGCAGATTAAAGTCTATTCATGCTCTGCAATATACTTCTAGTGATTGTTGGCGAAGGGTTTAGAGCAGATTAAAGTCTATTCATGCTCTGCAATATACTTCTAGTGATTGTTGGCGAAGGGTTTAGAGCAGATTGAAGTCTATTCATGCTCTGCAATATACTTCTAGTGATTGTTGGCGAAGGGTTTAGAGCAGATTAAAGTCTATTCATGCTCTGCAATATACTTCTAGTGATTGTTGGCGAAGGGTTTAGAGCAGATTGAAGTCTACTCATGCTCTGCAATATACTTCTAGTGATTGTTGGCGAAGGGTTTAGAGCAGATTAAAGTCTATTCATGCTCTGCAATATACTTCTAGTGATTGTTAGCGAAGGGTTTAGAGCAGATTAAAGTCTATTCATGCTCTGCAATATACTTCTAGTGATTGTTGGCGAAGGGTTTAGAGCAGATTAAAGTCTATTCATGCTCTGCAATATACTTCTAGTGATTGTTGGCGAAGGGTTTAGAGCAGATTAAAGTCTATTCATGCTCTGCAATATACTTCTAGTGATTGTTGGCGAAGGGTTTAGAGCAGAATAAAGTCTATTCATGCTCTGCAATATACTTCTAGTGATTGTTGGCGAAGGGTTTAGAGCAGATTAAAGTCTATTCATGCTCTGCAATATACTTCTAGTGATTGTTGGCGAAGGGTTTAGAGCAGATTGAAGTCTATTCATGCTCTGCAATATACTTCTAGTGACTGTTGGCGAAGGGTTTAGAGCAGATTGAAGTCTATTCATGCTCTGCAATATACTTCTAGTGATTGTTGGCGAAGGGTTTAGAGCAGATTGAAGTCTATTCATGCTCTGCAATATACTTCTATTGATTGTTGGCGAAGGGTTTAGAGCAGATTAAAGTCTATTCATGCTCTGCAATATACTTCTAGTGATTGTTGGCGAAGGGTTTAGAGCAGATTGAAGTCTATTCATGCTCTGCAATATACTTCTAGTGATTGTTGGCGAAGGGTTTAGAGCAGATTGAAGTCTATTCATGCTCTGCAATATACTTCTAGTGATTGTTGGCGAAGGGTTTAGAGCAGATTGAAGTCTATTCATGCTCTGCAATATACTTCTAGTGATTGTTGGCGAAGGGTTTAGAGCAGATTGAAGTCTATTCATGCTCTGCAATATACTTCTAGTGATTGTTGGCGAAGGGTTTAGAGCAGATTGAAGTCTATTCATGCTCTGCAATATACTTCTAGTGATTGTTGGCGAAGGGTTTAGAGCAGATTGAAGTCTATTCATGCTCTGCAATATACTTCTAGTGATTGTTGGCGAAGGGTTTAGAGCAGATTAAAGTCTATTCATGCTCTGCAATATACTTCTAGTGATTGTTGGCGAAGGGTTTAGAGCAGATTGAAGTCTATTCATGCTCTGCAATATACTTCTAGTGATTGTTGGCGAAGGGTTTAGAGCAGATTGAAGTCTATTCATGCTCTGCAATATACTTCTAGTGATTGTTGGCGAAGGGTTTAGGGCAGATTGAAGTCTATTCATGCTCTGCAATATACTTCTAGTGATTGTTGGCGAAGGGTTTAGAGCAGATTAAAGTCTATTCATGCTCTGCTATATACTTCTAGTGATTGTTGGCGAAGGGTTTAGAGCAGATTGAAGTCTATTCATGCTCTGCAATATACTTCTAGTGATTGTTGGCGAAGGGTTTAGAGCAGATTAAAGTCTATTCATGCTCTGCAATATACTTCTAGTGATTGTTGGCGAAGGGTTTAGGGCAGATTGAAGTCTATTCATGCTCTGCAATATACTTCTAGTGATTGTTGGCGAAGGGTTTAGAGCAGATTGAAGTCTATCCATGCTCTGCAATATACTTCTAGTGATTGTTGGCGAAGGGTTTAGAGCAGATTGAAGTCTATTCATGCTCTGCAATATACTTCTAGTGATTGTTGGCGAAGGGTTTAGAGCAGATTAAAGTCTATTCATGCTCTGCAATATACTTCTAGTGATTGTTGGCGAAGGGTTTAGAGCAGATTGAAGTCTATTCATGCTCTGCAATATACTTCTAGTGATTGTTGGCGAAGGGTTTAGAGCAGATTAAAGTCTATTCATGCTCTGCAATATACTTCTAGTGATTGTTGGCGAAGGGTTTAGAGCAGATTGAAGTCTATTCATGCTCTGCAATATACTTCTAGTGATTGTTGGCGAAGGGTTTAGAGCAGATTAAAGTCTATTCATGCTCTGCAATATACTTCTAGTGATTGTTGGCGAAGGGTTTAGAGCAGATTAAAGTCTATTCATGCTCTGCAATATACTTCTAGTGATTGTTGGCGAAGGGTTTAGAGCAGATTGAAGTCTATTCATGCTCTGCAATATACTTCTAGTGATTGTTGGCGAAGGGTTTAGAGCAGATTGAAGTCTATTCATGCTCTGCAATATACTTCTAGTGATTGTTGGCGAAGGGTTTAGAGCAGATTGAAGTCTATTCATGCTCTGCAATATACTTCTAGTGATTGTTGGCGAAGGGTTTAGAGCAGATTAAAGTCTATTCATGCTCTGCAATATACTTCTAGTGATTGTTGGCGAAGGGTTTAGAGCAGATTGAAGTCTATTCATGCTCTGCAATATACTTCTAGTGATTGTTGGCGAAGGGTTTAGAGCAGATTAAAGTCTATTCATGCTCTGCAATATACTTCTAGTGATTGTTGGCGAAGGGTTTAGAGCAGATTAAAGTCTATTCAAGCTCTGCAATATACTTCTAGTGATTGTTGGCGAAGGGTTTAGAGCAGATTGAAGTCTATTCATGCTCTGCAATATACTTCTAGTGATTATTGGCGAAGGGTTTAGAGCAGATTGAAGTCTATTCATGCTCTGCAATATACTTCTAGTGATTGTTGGCGAAGGGTTTAGAGCAGATTGAAGTCTATTCATGCTCTGCAATATACTTCTAGTGATTGTTGGCGAAGGGTTTAGAGCAGATTGAAGTCTATTCATGCTCTGCAATATACTTCTAGTGATTGTTGGCGAAGGGTTTAGAGCAGATTGAAGTCTATTCATGCTCTGCAATATACTTCTAGTGATTGTTGGCGAAGGGTTTAGAGCAGATTGAAGTCTATTCATGCTTTGCAATATACTTTTAGTGATTGTTGGCGAAGGGTTTAGAGCAGATTGAAGTCTATTCATGCTCTGCAATATACTTCTAGTGATTGTTGACGAAGGGTTTAGAGTAGATTGAAGTCTATTCATGCTCTGCAATATACTTCTAGTGACTGTTGGCGAAGGGTTTAGAGCAGATTGAAATCTATTCATGCTCTGCAATATACTTCTAGTGATTGTTGGCGAAGGGTTTAGAGTAGATTGAAGTCTATTCATGCTCTGCAATATACTTCTAGTGATTGTTGGCGAAGGGTTTAGAGCAGATTGAAGTCTATTCATGCTCTGCAATATACTTCTAGTGACTGTTGGCGAAGGGTTTAGAGCAGATTGAAGTCTATTCATGCTCTGCAATATACTTCTAGTGATTGTTGGCGAAGGGTTTAGAGCAGATTGAAGTCTATCCATGCTCTGCAATATACTTCTAGTGATTGTTGGCGAAGGGTTTAGAGCAGATTGAAGTCTATTCATGCTCTGCAATATACTTCTAGTGATTGTTGGCGAAGGGTTTAGAGCAGATTGAAGTCTATTCATGCTCTGCAATATACTTCTAGTGATTGTTGGCGAAGGGTTTAGAGCAGATTGAAGTCTATTCATGCTCTGCAATATACTTCTAGTGATTGTTGGCGAAGGGTTTAGAGCAGATTGAAGTCTATTCATGCTCTGCAATATACTTCTAGTGATTGTTGGCGAAGGGTTTAGAGCAGATTGAAGTCTATCCATGCTCTGCAATATACTTCTAGTGATTGTTGGCGAAGGGTTTAGAGCAGATTGAAGTCTATTCATGCTCTGCAATATACTTCTAGTGATTGTTGACGAAGTGTTTAGAGCAGATTGAAGTCTATTCATGCTCTGCAATATACTTCTAGTGATTGTTGGCGAAGGGTTTAGAGCAGATTGAAGTCTATTCATGCTCTGCAATATACTTCTAGTGATTGTTGGCGAAGGGTTTAGAGCAGATTGAAGTCTATCCATGCTCTGCAATATACTTCTAGTGATTGTTGGCGAAGGGTTTAGAGCAGATTGAAGTCTATTCATGCTCTGCAATATACTTCTAGTGATTGTTGGCGAAGGGTTTAGAGCAGATTGAAGTCTATTCATGCTCTGCAATATACTTCTAGTGATTGTTGGCGAAGGGTTTAGAGCAGATTGAAGTCTATTCATGCTCTGCAATATACTTCTAGTGATTGTTGGCGAAGGGTTTAGAGCAGATTGAAGTCTATTCATGCTCTGCAATATACTTCTAGTGACTGTTGGCGAAGGGTTTAGAGCAGATTGAAGTCTATTCATGCTCTGTAATATACTTCTAGTGATTGTTGGCGAAGGGTTTAGAGCAGATTGAAGTCTATTCATGCTCTGCAATATACTTCTAGTGACTGTTGGCGAAGGGTTTAGAGCAGATTGAAGTCTATTCATGCTCTGCAATATACTTCTAGTGATTGTTGGCGAAGGGTTTAGAGCAGATTGAAGTCTATTCATGCTCTGCAATATACTTCTAGTGATTGTTGGCGAAGGGTTTAGAGCAGATTGAAGTCTATTCATGCTCTGCAATATACTTCTAGTGACTGTTGGCGAAGGGTTTAGAGCAGACTGAAGTCTATTCATGCTCTGCAATATACTTCTAGTGACTGTTGGCGAAGGGTTTAGAGCAGATTGAAGTCTATTCATGCTCTGCAATATACTTCTAGTGATTGTTGGCGAAGGGTTTAGAGCAGATTAAAGTCTATTCATGCTCTGCAATATACTTCTAGTGATTGTTGGCGAAGGGTTTAGGGCAGATTGAAGTCTATTCATGCTCTGCAATATACTTCTAGTGACTGTTGGCGAAGGGTTTAGAGCAGATTGAAGTCTATTCATGCTCTGCAATATACTTCTAGTGATTGTTGGCGAAGGGTTTAGAGCAGATTGAAGTCTATTCATGCTCTGCAATATACTTCTAGTGATTGTTGGCGAAGGGTTTAGAGCAGATTGAAGTCTATTCATGATCTGCAATATACTTCTAGTGATTGTTGGCGAAGGGTTTAGAGCAGATTGAAGTCTATTCATGCTCTGCAATATACTTCTAGTGATTGTTGGCGAAGGGTTTAGGGCAGATTGAAGTCTATTCATGCTCTGCAATATACTTCTAGTGATTGTTGGCGAAGGGTTTAGAGCAGATTAAAGTCTATCCATGCTCTGCAATATACTTCTAGTGATTGTTGGCGAAGGGTTTAGAGCAGATTGAAGTCTATTCATGCTCTGCAATATACTTCTAGTGATTGTTGGCGAAGGGTTTAGGGCAGATTGAAGTCTATTCATGCTCTGCAATATACTTCTAGTGATTGTTGGCGAAGGGTTTAGAGCAGATTGAAGTCTATTCATGCTCTGCAATATACTTCTAGTGATTGTTGGCGAAGGGTTTAGAGCAGATTGAAGTCTATTCATGCTCTGCAATATACTTCTAGTGATTGTTGGCGAAGGGTTTAGAGCAGATTGAAGTCTATTCATGCTCTGCAATATACTTCTAGTGATTGTTGGCGAAGGGTTTAGAGCAGATTGAAGTCTATTCATGCTCTGGAACATATATAAAAACATTGTTTAAGTTAGAAAATATTTACTCCTTATAAATTGGTTATTTCGAAAGTTCCTTTAACTTACATTACTAAATATCCAATGGTTTAATGTTTTGCTGATCGTAAGTAATAAAGACTTTGTGCTTTTACACAGATACAAGATACATTGAAATACTACAAGATACATTGAAATACTACAAGATACATTGAAATACTACAAGGTACATTTAGCATGGAAGCACTTAATGAAATGATGTGGACTACTTTTGGCCTTCGATCACCAGACAACACTTAAAGTAGTAAGTTTACTAAAATTCAAGCATAGTTTAATTATATCATAATATAACACAAACTTATTACGTGTCACGTGATATACAACGTAAGAGATTATAGTTGTGTAGTTTATTATAAATAAAGGAGGACACTTCAATTGTTAGTAAGTCATGTTCACTTTTTTTACGAGATAAATGGAAGTTGGTTGATTCACATCCGATTGCATGGGGTTTTGTTGTGTCCTTATACTCTAAGCTTTGGGCTGTTTAAAACAACTAGCTCGCTAATCTTTTGGAGAAGAAATGACCTCTATTTACAGGTTTTGCTTTATCGTCGGAATCTTACAATACCAAGCCTATACAATTTTTGGCTAACTATGTAATAATTTACACACTTTATGGTTGCTTATATTTACATACTTGATATTTATAAATACGTAAAAACACTGGTTTAATTAAGTACTGTATAATATTAAGTAGTGAATTCACTAATTGTCCATTGACACAACACACACAGTCACTATCACTAAACAGTTTTACTACGTTGTAAAGTACTGCCCATAATCACGCTTCTTAACCAAACTTTACATATCGACTTGCCGCGTCTAGAAGTTTCTCCTAGTAGAAGGTTCCAGAACAATTTAGCTGTTGTGTCTGCTCAGCGTGACTTGATGGTTCTGTGATTTATCTAGGCTGCTTCTAGAAGGCTCTAACTATACGAGGCGGTGAACTGTTGTGTGCGTGTAAAAGGACTTGTCAGCCGTTTGCCAGAAGTCACGCGCAGGACCTTGCCCGTTACATTATGGTTGAAATTGTCCACAGTTTTTTGTTTAAGCATTCTTTCATAAAACAAAGAAAGAGTTAAAGTTTCTTTCTTTAAAACTTTCCATAACTGTGTAAGCACTATGCTACCATATATTACTTTAAAACTTTCCATAACTGTGTAAGCACTATGCTACCATATATCAGTTTAAAACTTTCCATAACTGTGTAAGTACTATGCTACCATATATTAGTTAAATATTTAAGTTTATAGATCTGAATGGAACATTGATACTTTTACCTAATTACAATGCTCTGTATATGAGAAAAAGGTTTTGTAATAAGACGTCTGTATTTAGAGACAAAGAAAGATCGTGTGGAATTTCACGTAGATCTTTATTAATGAAATAAGTGTAATTCATTATTTAAAAAGAAAATGTCATATTACATCCAATTACAAGCTATTACGTTATATATGATCAAAGGCTGAGGTAAGTTCTTATTAAGGTGTAATCTGCTAATTTGTTGCCATTCCTTGAATTTACCCCCTGCGCCAGTCTCGTTTCGTTGCAAACATCAGTGGAATAGAAACTAATAAAGTTTTACTATCACTCAACTAATTGCTATTCGGAGTAATTAAAATGCTGAATGCGCGCGCATCTTGCTTGTTATTGCAGCGAGAAGGCAGATGAATGTTGCCTAGCTGTAACCCTTCTATTTATCAAAAATATTCCTTTCCAGCACCATAAATTGCCCCCCAGATTACCATTCTGCATTCAATAGTTACCTACAATTAAGAAGTATTTAATGTCACACATTTTCTCGTTTCTTTTTTTAAACTGCCAAAAGCTTATTGGAATAGAAACGTTGGACTTCAGTACATACTTTCTTTAAAAGTAGATTATTTAAAAAAATCGTTAAAATTCGCGTTTGAAAAAGCCAATCTATGTAGGTAAGAGATATATTACGGATACTCGAAGCTTTATTTGTATTATCCTATGTCTAATCAGATGATTTTTATGGGGTCGAAACAAGGGCAAGGTGTGTTTTAACATTTCCGGATATGGGATTTATAAACAAAAAGTACGATATATCGCCATTTATTAAATGCAACAGAACAAATACCAATAACAGTACGACTTCAACTTTATTTTTACGTATTGTACAGCTATTTGGGAACTTTTATACTTGTCAAAATAGTTTTGTCATAAAGTTAATTGTACATCTGCGAGACGAGTTTTCATATTACTTTAATTTTTATCTTTTATCGGATACTTTTCTCTTTAATGATTATATACTATGCATCTATAATAAATTCCTTAGATAATGCGTGTCTTTAAAATTTCTTAAACGTCTTTTACAAAAAAAAGTCTGTAGGGTGGAATATTCAAATTTCATTTTTCAATGACTAGAAATAGAAAGTTATAAATTTTATTATTATTCATTATATAAACATTACGTTTCCTTAGAATACATTTATTTTTCTACAAGAATATAATATACACTGTACGGAATACATGATTGTATCGCATTACAACGTAGCTATGCTGTTTTATTGCAATTTATACAATTGTTTTTCATTTCATTTTTATACTTTCAAAACTCGAATATTTGTATGCAGAAAATTAAATTATGTGCTTCATAAAAATTACACTGATGTAAAACAAAATTTTTACTTTAAATTTTATTCAAAGTTTGAAATTTGTTAAAATTTGTTGTTGTTTAATAATATGAATATGCTCTACCAATAATTATTATTATTACATAAACTCTACCAGTATTGTTGAAAACAATTATAAAAAGCAAGTATTTATATACGATAAGACCGTATTTTACGAACTTTCTGGTGGTAAAATATACACATTTGCGTGCTTTACATACAAGCTGAACAGGTTTTTAATCATTTAATTCAAGAAGAACTGAAAAACACCTTGCCCTATAGAAGTTAAACCCTTGGGTTAGTAAATGTCCCATGTTCCTGAGCAGCAGAGAAAAAAATATTATTTTCTTTTACATAATTTCGAAACTAAGAACATTTTATATATTTCTTAGTTTTAAGAAAATCTTTTACTTAATTTGTATTAACATTTGAGTACATTCTTCTTACTTTCCTAACATTAAAACACCATTCTTCGTTGGCTTCGTTAACGTCATTCTCAAAACTTTAAACTCTACTTCATTTAAGGTTTAGAGAATGGAGTTAATCCGAAACGCGCCTATGTAGAATAATAATAATATGACGTTAGGAAAGTCAGAAGATTGTAATCAAATGTCTACCAATGTTCCTAACAGAGATAAAGATGAGTATATCAATGATTTCAATTCTTCTAATTATTGAATTCATTGTGAAAAAGTGAATAATCTGTTTCATTTGATAATAAATATTGAAAGTTTCTTATTCATAACTATAAATATTAAAAACGTTCGTTAAAAATCTCACTACACACTAGTTTCGACGACTAAGTTGCCTTCATCGTTAATCGGTTACTACTCAATCACTGTTGAAGGCGACATCATTGTCGAAAGTAGTGTGTAGTGAGATTCTGAGTGAACTCTTTAAATATTTACCATTCTGAATTTTTCCCACTGTCTAAGCTCTAATTAACTTAAAATTTTATATCCCTATTTATTAGTTCGCGCAGTATTTAACTGTACATATAATTCCTTATTTGTTTTATGGAAACTAGTTACTGATTAAGTTATGTTGCTTATGGTTGATACACGTTCTAACACCTAAGATGAGTGAAGAATCTCAGCTCAATATGACGTAAGAGATGAGAAAGAAATTTATTTAAACATTTAGATTATATACAGAGAACCAGTTGAGCAACTTGGAGAAAAATCGTAAATTTCGAGAATCAGTCCAGAACATCTGTACCTACAAAACTCTGCCGAAGCGTTGGGCGCTGCCATGGGAACGTCTCCCAAGAGTTAGACAAGAACGCAAGTACTCCACTATATTGCGCCCCATTCTATGTCGCAGCGTTCCATCCAATTTAGTTCGCCAACTTCCCGCCCAATAGCGCGGAATCGTGAGGGCCTGTAGCAAATCCATCACCGACTTATTACAAAATTATTTATTTGTTTCAAATGTATTTGCACCCTCAAGCGTCTTAGCGCTAAACCCAACGTGATGGAACGTTTCTGAGCTATTATATCCCTTAGTCAAAATGAATTATAGTTATGCCCCCCAAAATAAAAATTATTAGAGTTTAAATAAAACCTCTTTAATTTAATCTATATTTATAAAATATGTGGCGACCATCTGATTCTTAATCAAGCACAGTCAAAACTAATAGGTACAGACGTAAATTTAAATAGGCCTACTTTAGTTTAATAATCTAGAGGCTGCTAAGAAAGGATTTTGGAAAACTTTAGTTTTGGGTTTTCTTAAATTTTTCATAACACAGTTAAAGCTACTGACTCATGTAAAGAATCAACCGTTTCAAAATATAAGTAATAATTGAGTTGGCTTGTGAGTTAAGGTAATTGTACCACGAAACGTTATATTTTATTGTCATACGGGTTTCAGTGACTTTGTATTCATCCTCAGAGACACTACTATATATTTACAACTGCAACTGAATATGCAAATTCCGGTTGTAACCTTTATGTATTGATAAGACGTGATGTGCGTCGCCTCTTTAGTTGCAGTTGTAAATTTGTGTAATTAGGAGATGTAGAAACGTTAAATTGAAAGGAAATAAATAGAGGAAAATTGCTGTTTGAAATAGCTTTTTCAATTACTTCTATTAGTTCACACCCTCCTTATATATATATATATATATATATATATATATATATTTGCAGTAGGCGAAAATTGATGTTAATACGGGTTTTACAAATAGACGCTGTTAATTTAATAATTAAATTTGATGAATTAATTGTAGTTTTATGGGAGAAAACCTTTTCACTAAATGAGCGGAACGTTTGTTTTATATTACCGCCAAACCCCCGTAAATGAAAAATAATAGGTTAAGTAGTTCTAAAGGTCGCCACGAAAAACCAGCGCTTTTCAGCGGATCTATGTAAAACAACTGGTTGATAAACATTTATTTTCCGTCCCCTTGATAAAATTAAAAGGATCAAGTTAAAAAAGGTAGGATTTGGCAACTTCCTGGTGACCGAAGGAGAATACTCCGAGAAAACCAGTGAGGTAACCTAGATATTAAGACGACCCGCAACCGGTAAACGATTAAAATATACTTCTATTATACTTATTTATATAAAACGTACATAAACCGCCCACGGCTCTCGGAGGATTATATATAGTAATTCATTATTCTAAATTCTATTTCAATATAATTATTATTAATTTAGTTTTTTTTAAAATCCTCCAACGGCAGTGTGCTAGGAGCAAGGTATACAATTATTCCACCCGTTTGGCTTAAAATAAGTGAAAACATATATTTTCATAAAACAGCTGAATTTACGTTATAGGTTATGTTACTTTATGCATAACAATTGTAATTATTTCTTTGTTGACGTAAGTAGGAATGGACTTAAAAACATGTTTGTTTATATTACTTGTTTAAAATACAGAAGAAACACTTTTAGTTAAAAAAAATTTAAATCTATTAGTAGCCTATATATATATATATATATATTATAAGAGCCTATAATTTACTTCAAAAGTGTATTGAGTTAAGCGGATTGCGAGCAGTTCGGAAAGCAGTACGCCATTTTGTAAAACACAGAGCGGTGGTCAGTAGCAGAATAATCTCTTGGAAGATACTTTGCTTCCCAAAGTAAACTGAAACAATCTATTCACAGGTAAATACGTCTTAATATCGATTGCTTCCTGAGGACAAGAGCAAAGCGCAAAGCCGCAACATTCCTGCAAGCAGATGTCGAGGATTGTGCTTTTAATTAAGTTAAACATTTTGGGGGTAAAAGTTGCACTGCAATAAATACAGGATTAATGAACAATTCAAAACACCAAAACACATTTAAATTGAGACAATATATTAAACATTAAATTTACTTAATACATTTTTTAAAGCACTCTTGACTAGTTTCATATGAATAAATAAATATTTATTTTATTACAACTACCTGATGTCAATTCAAAATTAAAGAATGTTTAGTTGTAATAAAATTCTACATTTTTATTTTTTGGTTAGTGGTTATTTATTTGTTTATATATTATAATTACTGGTAATTAGGGTGGTAAATGTCGCAAATTGTACTTCTATCTTCCAAATTATTTAATATATTTAATAATTATAATTAACTTTTAATTTTTAAATATGTATTTAATTAATATAGTTTGTTGTTACACTAAACATATTTAAAAATAGTAAAGTTCTCAGGCACTGGAAGAAATACAAGAAATTTGAAGCTAAAAATGAAGATTAGCTGAAATGCAACTTTTTAAAAACTTGATAAATTCACGTTTAGCTGATGTGATTTCGCAAGTCATAATTTTCTCTGTATATTCATAAACCGTCCACAGTCTTATCTTAGGCATCCGCCCTGAGGCATTCTTATCTTAGGCATCCGCCCTGAGGCATTCTTATCTTAGGCATCCGCCCTGAGGCATTCGCCCTGAGGCATTCTTATCTTAGGCATCCGCCCTGAGGCATTCTTATCTTAGGCATCCGCCCTGAGGCATTCTTATCTTAGGCATCCGCCCTGAGGCATTCGCCCTGAGGCATTCTTATCTTAGGCATCCGCCCTGAGGCATTCTTATCTTAGGCATCCGCCCTGAGGCATTCTTATCTTAGGCATCCGCCCTGAGGCATTCTTATCTTTGGCATCCGCCCTGAGGCATTCTTCAAAACAAACCTCTACATGCCTAAGAATCTATTGGGTATTTAACGCCGGACATACAAGATCAGATAAAAACCTACACAAAACTCACAAATTAATCATTACGTGTTTCAATGACAAAGTCATCATCATCAGTGAGTGTTGCTACTACAAACTCCAACTTACAACAAACTGAGTTAGTTGAAGTTAGAGTTTGTAAGAGCAACACTCACTGATGATGATGACTTTGCCATTTAATAGTGTCTGAGTTGATAAATGGTTAATTTGTGAGTGGTATGTACGTGTTATATTTGTAATAACGCAACCTCACAATTTAAGCTCAAAGAATAATTGGACAAAAGTAAAGGTTTCAATGTCATTTCGACCCCTTGACGTGTACAATTTAAGCTCAAAGAATAATTGGACAAAATAAAGGTTTCAATGTCATTTCGACCCCTTGACGTGTACAATTTAAGCTCAAAGAATAATTGGACAAAAGTAAAGGTTTCAATGTCATTTCGACCCCTTGACGTGTACAATTTAAGCTCAAAGAATAATTGGACAAAAGTAAAGGTTTCAATGTCATTTCGACCCCTTGACGTGTACAATTTAAGCTCAAAGAATAATTGGACAAAAGTAAAGGTTTCAATGTCATTTCGACCCCTTGACGTGTACAATTTAAGCTCAAAGAATAATTGGACAAAAGTAAAGGTTTCAATGTCATTTCGACCCCTTGACGTGTACAATTTAAGCTCAAAGAATAATTGGACAAAAGTAAAGGTTTCAATGTCATTCCAACCCCTTGACGTGTACAATTTAAGCTCAAAGAATAATTGGACAAAAGTAAAGGTTTCAATGTCATTTCGACCCCTTGACGTGTACAATTTAAGCTCAAAGAATAATTGGACAAAAGTAAAGGTTTCAATGTCATTTCGACCCCTTGACGTGTACAATTTAAGCTCAAAGAATAATTGGACAAAAGTAAAGGTTTCAATGTCATTTCGACCCCTTGACGTGTACAATTTAAGCTCAAAGAATAATTGGACAAAAGTAAAGGTTTCAATGTCATTTCGACCCCTTGACGTGTACAATTTAAGCTCAAAGAATAATTGGACAAAAGTAAAGGTTTCAATGTCATTTCGACCCCTTGACGTGTACAATTTAAGCTCAAAGAATAATTGGACAAAAGTAAAGGTTTCAATGTCATTTCGACCCCTTGACGTGTACAATTTAAGCTCAAAGAATAATTGGACAAAAGTAAAGGTTTCAATGTCATTTCGACCCCTTGACGTGTACAATTTAAGCTCAAAGAATAATTGGACAAAAGTAAAGGTTTCAATGTCATTTCGACCCCTTGACGTGTACAATTTAAGCTCAAAGAATAATTGGACAAAAGTAAAGGTTTCAATGTCATTTCGACCCCTTGACGAATCGCTAAGGGATGAAAAGTAGTACTTTAGACAATCATGTATATTTTGTCGGTTTTTTGTGATTTTGAAGTACATTATTTGTATGTTCTGCTCTTTCCTCATTCTAACATCTAACAGAATTTAGAGGAACTTTTCAGTGAAGACAATAATAGCCTCGTTGCTACTTTGGCGAGAACCCATTCAATGCATTACTAGATGAATTATAAATTTCCAATTTGTTCACATTTAGTGCATTCGCGACTTGGTGAAACGTCTTGTGTTGCATAAGCATTTATTTTATCAACAATATTTTTCAAGAATCCTTTTGAGTCTAATTAAAAAAGGCTAATAATTTTCCCAGACGATAAGACTATATTCAAATTTAATCTCTTTTTTTGCCAAAATCTCTGGCTAATATCACAAAGCGTTTCAGCATATGCTTTTGTACTAGTTATAGTTTAAAACTCAATTCAAGTACATTCGTTAACTCAACACATCATCCATTTACCGCATCAGCTGTATTAAAATGCTGTTGTTACGCATGAATTAACTGTGACGTCAAGCTCATTATATCCATCAGCAGCCGCCTCGTCTTCTCCATCATCGTCAAATGGCGACCATTGCTGATTGACACTGTTTAGGGTCTTTTAAAATCCCTGCAATAAGACATAATACGTTTATATATTATAAAATAATGTTACAAAACATTAAATTTGCATAATTAGTTGATGTTTCGATAAAACAACTAAGAAATGGGCCAATTTAACAAGCAGAAAACTCTAAAAAGTAACAAAATAGGCTTTTTTGGAGAAATAGTTTTGGAAGCAATCTACTGAAGTGAACACATTGCCGCGATGTTTTCTTTTAAAACTTCAACTTCCAATACTGGAAATATAGGCTTATAGAATAATAGAGCTTGCTACTAGAAATAGTAAAATGAATGTAAAGTAATGTTGGAATGGTGAAGAAAGAATACAACTGAAACTTATCAAGAAAAACAGAATACGCTATCTAGAGTTACAACACGGTGCCACAATGTCTTGGATTAAACCCTGAATTATATATATATAATTAAAAATATTTCAAAAACAAGAATACTTTTAATGAATATATTCATTCGCCGATAAAATAGTACCAGTATCTTTAGGAAAATAATTATCTAATTTCATATTTTGTAAAAATATTTCCGATAATATGCTGGTCATTGGAGAGCCCATTGTTAATAAAACCTTTTGTTTATAAATTTTATTATTATATAAAAAATAATTTTTATTTTTTTATTATTATACATGTTAGTAACATCAAATGATATTAATTTTGTATTATTATCAATTTTAATATCTTTTAATTTTTCAATAAGCTCAATCGAGTTTTTTATATTATGAGTATTATTTAATTTTACCTTATCTTTAAGTAATAAAGCCAAATATTTTGAAATTTTATAAGAAGGAGCAGTTGTAAAATTAACTAATGGCCTAATTGGTTTATCTTCCTTGTGCAACTTAATTAGTCCATTTAATCTTGGAATTTTAGGATTCTCATTCATGTAATTATTAGTATATTTTTGATGAAATAATTTAGATGATGTTTTTATTATATTTTTTATTTCATTTTAATATTTGTCTGTGGGATCTTTATATATTTCGTTATCTGCTTTTGTCATAATAGGATCATTAGTTTGTAATTTTTGTTTAATTTGATGAATTTGCGAGTATTGTTTTATGTGTGTATGATTAGTTTTGTTATTTTTAATTAACTTTATTATTTCATGTGATGTTTTTATTCGCATATTTTCTTGTTCCTCTACTTTTAATTTATTGATCGCCAATTCAGTATCTATTATTATTGTATCAATATTTCTTTTTATATCTTTTTTAAGGTTGACTTTATTATTATTTTCTAAAATTTTTATTTCATTTTGGCTGAATTTTGTATTTGTTAAGTTAACAAAGTTGGGGTGAAAAGTATGATGTTGTATGATTATTTCATTATTTTTATCTTTGTTCATTTTTAATATATCTAGTTTTTTAGTTAGAGTGTTCATTTTTCTTTGTCTATATTTAAACAAAAAGATATTAACTTTATTAAATTTTTGTTCCCATTTTGTTTTATCCATAAAAAATGCTAGTTTTAAATGTAATTTATAAATTTTAAAAGTTATTTCATTTTGTTTCTTATATAAAAATTTGATTTCATTTCTAACCCACAGAATTTCTGCTTGTTTACATGTTTTTTGTGCTACATTACTTTTATTTTTAATATTAATTCGTGCATATTTAGGAACAGTATTATTAATAATACATTGTTTGTTAAAAAGTATATTACAATTAGTTTTCATTAATTGAATTTTACGATTCTGATATAAATTTAAATCTTTTGTTAAAGATGGATTACTAATAGAACCAACCTCTGTAGAGCACATATTCACAACACCAGTAGCCTAGTAGAGCAATATAATATATTAAATATGGTTATATGTTTTCTTGTAATATAGTTAATAAATTTAAAATATTTCAAAAACATGAATACTTTTAATGAATATATTTATTCAAAGCTTTTCGCCGATAAAATAGTATCAGCATCTTCAGGAAAATAATTATCTAATGGATTAGAAGAATGGTACAAGAAGAATGTGGAGATAACGACAAACATAGCAAAGCCTTTACAACAAACATATATCATATCTTTGTCACTGAAATCGTTGAACTTTTAAATACCTTAGCAATAAAGGTAAAGAGAGCATAGAGTAAATTTAGAAAGATTTGAGTTTAGATTGAAAGACATAAAATTGTGGATGAATGAATTTTAATTTGACAATAAGAAAAAATTAACAATTATGCAAATTAATTCAATTTCTGCGGACTATTAGTTTTACTTAAGCGACACAAATGTAGCTGAGGTAACCATAAAAGTTAATGAAAGCTTGCAAATTGAAGCTATAATTCCCGGTGAGGGCTAACTTCGGTTAAGTGATTTTACATGTTGCTTTCTTCTAATTACATAGAAAAATTGAAGGCCCTGAATAAAAATTGAGGAGTTAAATATAAAATTTGGAGACGAAATACACTCTCTCTGCCGTTATGTTTTTATAGTCCCGAAAAGGTTACATAAAAGTTAAAACTCGGCTTATATTGTAAAATCTTCTCATGTACTGTGGTCTCAATGCGCATGTAGGGTTTCGCGATCTTTGTTTTACTTTTAGAATTTTAAACTTGACATTTATGTTTGATTTGGTTGTTACGAAAAGGTGTAATTGTAAAGAACTTCTAAAATAAACAACAATTACTCCTAAAACCTTGCTTTACGTTACAATGTCAACAATTATTTATAACATCATCAGATAAAATTACACCTAAAGTTAAATATTGCATCATGAATTGAACTAAATATTACGGAAATGAAATGATTTTAAAATTAAATATTTAAAAATTTACATGAATTAATTTTAAGCTCCTGCAAAAGGTCCGGTTTTTAATCAAGACGTAGCGGAAAGTTTTAAAACAAATTAGAGTTTTCAAAATTCTTTGGCTATAAATGGTCGTCATCAATTAACATTTTTCATTTTATTACGTTACAATAACGTACAACAATTATCTATAAACATAATAACCATCATATGTATTTACTAATAAATGTAGAATTCTGATTAATAAATATATACAGTATAATTTATTAATATACATTTAATACATTTGTATTAGGGATTATAAACATACAAAGAAACACACACAACACACACACTCTCTCTCCCTATCATAAATGAAAACAAAATATTTTTGTTAATAAAATACAGTAGTTTTATTTAAACGTATATATATATATGGACAAACTTGTTTACGTTCAGAAGAGGTATATATATATATATATATATATATATATATATATATATATATATATATATGTATATATATATATATATATATATATATATATATATATATATATATATATACTTATAAACATATGAAGGAATACTTATAAACATATGATTCTTTGTAGTACACATGATTTAATTTTGTAAAAATGTTTTATTAGATAATTATTTTCCTGAAGATGCTGATACCATTTAATCGGCGAAAAGCTTTGAATAAATATATTCATTAAAAGTATTCTTGTTTTTGAAATATTTTAAATTTATTATTATATATATATATATATATATATATATATATATATATATATATATATATATACATATATATATATATATATATATATATATATATTATGCATATATATACATATATATATATATATATATATATATATATATATATATATATATATATCAATGTACATACATATATAAAGGTTATCACATCAATTTAATACTTATTGTATGTTAAAATATTTGGATTTTAATAATCCGAGTGCTAAATAATTAATGAACAGAACTTTTTTTATGTTGTTTATTTAGAATATTTATTTAAAAGAAGGCTAAAAAATTAGACGTTGTAATTAGGAAAGTACGATGTAATTAGGTAAACGTTCTAATTTGTCGATTTATGGTCAAACCTTTTAGCAATTATCATTATTCCAGATGTCATCGATTGCGTAAAAATAGTCCTACGCATGTGTGAGGTGGAAAGAGTTCGCAAATACGGATAAAACTAAACACTACCGCTCTAAACAATTTTGGAAAAATGTGAATGTAACTCACACCAATTTCAAAAAATGGGGTTTTTTTATTAAAACAAAGAACTATTTTTTACTGAAATAGATTTTCTTTTGCAAAAAAATAAGTTTAAAATCGCCGTTATGGAATTACCGTATTCTCTGCAGTTACACATTATCCAATTAAAGTGGTGTTTGAAAAATAAATTTTGCACTAATAAAACGTTGTAGCTTTGAATCGAATCGACCAAACTAAGGCTCGCGAGTCACGTTCGTAGCTCTCTGATCTAATCAGTGTTTAAACGTCCAGCCCGTTGTGATTATTCGCGTCTGGGCGATCCAGCGGCACGAGTTAATTCGTCGCGTCAAGTGATCACGGCAAATAAATTGCGGTTAAAAAAACAATTGCTTAGAGATAAGAAACGTGATGCACGTGGTAATCTAAAGCTTAGGAAAAACTCACTTACTAATGGAAACCGATTTCTTTTCATGAACTCAGCTATCCAGGGGCAGGACGAGGACCAACCACCTCACCCCCAACTACCTAACTAAGGAAGACCCCCAGGAGGCACTTCGGCGAGAGTCACTGGAAATGATTCAGAATCTGTACCCAGACTCCGTTCAAATCTACACCGATGGGTCAGTAGATCTAGTCCATGATAAGTCAGGAGCAGGCTACTAAAACCATTTCACTAGAGAAGAATATTACATACCAGCAAATGCAGTCTCCAGTGTCGATGCAGAGTTGCTGGCAATAAATGCAGCCTTGGTCAACTGCCTTCAACTACGAGCAGAGAAGTTCTGTATAATCACTGACTCCAAGAGCGCCTTGCACATAATAGAGAACCGGAAACCAGGAAGCTACTCATTCAGATTAGAAGAGATAATAAATTTACTCAACACTCTCAGCAAAGATGAGAAACAAATACAGCTCCAGTGGATCCCCTCACACTGCGGCATCGACGGCAATGAAAAAGCAGATATAATCGCCAAACAAGCAGCGGATATGGGCCCAGTCTTGTTACTACAGTAATCTTTAAAGAAATACCTGACTGCTGTGAAAACATCAGTTAGAAGAAAATGGATCCACCGTTGGAGAGAAGAAATCAAAGGTAGAAACCTCTATGACATTCAAAAAAAACCAAATGATTTGGAAATGTATCAAGGGGTTCCCAGATTTACAGCCGTCTTTGCAGCACGAGCAAGAATCGAATTATTATTTGACATAATTATTTTGTAATAATTATTATTGTAATAATTTCAACAATATATATAGAGTATCATAACCTTGCGTTAAAACCGTTGCTATACCACATAGCATATAACATAAAATCAGCTGTTTTATGAAATCATGAGTTATCGCTTATTTTAAGCCAAGTGGGACGAAATAGCTATATTGAATTCCTTGTCCCTTTTGTGAAAAGTTTTCCTACTACAAAAAACTAAATTTAATTCATTAATAAATTTAACTAATGAATTAATATTTGAAAAATCTCTATTAACATCAAGTGTTATCCACTTAAACTTTAAAACAATTAATTTGAACTTGAGTGGATGAATAAAAAGTATTTGATTAAGGATTGACAATTTGTACAAGACATATATAGGCCTATATATATAAGGAGATTGTGAACTAAGAGATGGAATTGAAATATAAACTTTACCTGTTGACAGTATTTCTGCTATATTGTTTATCATTCTCAACACGATTTTTAAAACCCTGTATAGTACGGACCAAGTTACTGCGTACCTGGCCGTGCGTGTACTACCACTTCTGAAAACATGTTACATATTGAGAATGTTCCATACATCAACAGCTTCTGAATCCGATATGTCTTCACATAGGAAGGATAGGTCTTCATTTGTTATTTCATACCGAAGCTAATATATCTAATATAGAACGTATCAAGAAAGTCATTGTTTTGACAGTTCTTATCATGTTTTTAAGAAAGTATTTATACCAATCCTCCCCCCCCCCCGTCTCGCCTACTGCGATCCCTCAAGGCCAGGTGCTCAGTTACTTGGTCGTAATGAACATTATCGATGGTTTTATAGGTATTATAAATTGTCATTTTTTCTACGCCAACTTGCTTATATCTGCTATCTTGGCCTCTAGATGGACAATCTATTTAGGTACTAACGGTTGTCTTCAATCAATCACTCCTATCTTTATTAATGATTGCAAATTTCAACAACATATAACAATCAATATTTTGAATATATATAACAATATATATATATATATATATATATATATATATATATATATATATATAACAATATATATATATATATATATATATATATATATATATATATATATAGAGAGAGAGAGAGAGAGAGAGAGAGAGAGAGAGAGAGAGAGAGAGGGTGTGAACTATTAAAAGGAATCAAAAACCGAAATAGTTTTATGAAGCAACGACCAAAATCGATGACGAGAAACCGACGTCTGTATGCCTGCCCGCTAAATACATTTAGCAAACTACTAGGGACAAAATAGCATCGATATTTAGAAGCAGTGTGTAAAAAAAAAAATAATTACTTAAGAACAATATATCACACATTTGTAGTGAGTTTAATACAAAGATTGAAAGAAGCGAAAGAACGTACCGAGCTCTCATTAGGTTTCACTTACGAGCGTATGTGCGTGTATTATATGCCTCCAGTTCGAGCAAGGCACCAGCTCTGTTCTTTCTCCCGTTAAGGTCTCTCAAGTGACTGACATATCGAACTTGAATGCATTGAAACGTCCCTTAGTATTTTCCTGCTTAGGAATCCTTGCACTTATGTGCGTGTGTTATATGCCTCCAGTTCGAGCAACGCACTAGCGCTGTTCTTTCTCCCGTTAAGGTCTCTCAAGTGACTGACATATCGAACTTGAATGCATTGAAACATTACTTAGTATTTTCCTACTTAGAAACCCTTGCACTTATGTGCTTGTGTTATATGCCTCCAGTTCGAGTAACGCACTAGCGCTGTTCTTTCTCCCGTTAAGGTCTCTCAAATGACTGACATCAAACTTGAATGCATTGAAACGTCCCTTAGTATTTTCCTGCTTAGAAATTCTTGCAGTTTTCGGAAATAAAGTCATTTAATGACGTCATAGTCACTTCCATATTCTTAACTGTTTTAGAACAAGTATTCAAATTACAAATTAAATTTGCTCATAAATTTTACAACAAAAGAAAGATTATATCCTCGTTTTTAGTCGTTATGTTCCAGTTTTATCTCATTCAATGCGCCACATGTTCGGCTCATTTCATTAGGAAAGCAACGGAACAGGAATTAGTAGAGTTTTACTATCACTAAAGTACTGTAATTGCTATATTGAATAATTGAAACGATGGATGCGTGCGCATTACCTAAGAGAGAGAGAGAGAGAGAGAGAGAGAGAGAGAGAGAGAGAGAGAGAGAGATGAATGCTTAATTTACTAATTCCTTCTGTCACAAATAAATTCAATGCAAGAACGCATACACGCACACATCAAGAATACACATTTTAATTGAATTATGTTTAGTGTTGTCGTAAATTAAAATGTTTTTACGGTAAAAATATGTTTTTTTAAAAATTCCTTCTATTATTTCATATTCTCCTTACACACACACATACACACACACACACACATACACGCACACACACACACACACACACACACACACACACACACACACACACACACACACACACACACACACACACACACACACATATATATATATATATATATATATATTTATTTATTTTACTCCTTAATTAAATATTTTTTATTCATCCACTCAAGTTCAAATAAGTTCATTTAAACTTGTATTCATTGACACCTATTTTTATATAATTTTGTTTTCAAATATTAATTCAGAAACTAAATTTAATGAATTAGTTTATTTTTATATGCGAAAAAAACGTTTCACATAAAGAACAGGGTTTATAGGCCTACACTAATACAGTTATTTCGTCCCATATGGCTTCAAATAAGTGATAACATATAATGTTTTGCAACAGCTAATTTTATCTCATAGGTTATGCGGTAGAACAGCTGTTTCAACGCAAAGGTTGTGTTACTTTATTTATACAATTGTAATTATACAATAAAAAGTAACTAAAATTACACATTTTGTTGTTGTCCTAAGTAAGAATTGACTTTAAATAATGTTTAAATTACTTGTTACTAGTACATTAGCTAGTAAAGCTCACGCCTTGTAGACACTCCGGTGGAGAAGTCACTCCGATGCTTACCTCACTATAATCTTTCCTTACTTAAAGGTGATTCCATCTACCTTTCTCTTTTCAAGGGAACCTTACGGGAAAACACCTCCCTATCACACTCGGTCTACTTCAGATGTACTACCCTGTAACACAATGCAATGATCCTTCCTATATCCTCTACCTGGAGGCTTAAAATTCTTCCTATATCCACCATCCTTTCCTGGCCTTAGTAGCCAAAAATAGTCATACTGACCGGTCACTTTGCAAAGACAAACAGAAATACGCAATGAAATCTAAGTAAAACTGAAGAGCCACTGAAATTAGTGTGTGACGGAATGACATTTATCGCGTTCAATGAATAACCTGATTGAATGTGTATGTCGGTTTCTTGGGCTAGTATGAATTTCTTTTTATTAACTATAATTGCACCAAGATAACCTGAGTCCTTATCTTTACCCACAAATGTTCTTGTTCACGTGGTTCGTCTTTATCAGACCTAAAACCTAAACTAGTTGCGTTGTAACATGTGACAAACTTGTTAGAGACTTCTGTGCAGAGAAGACGTAAGAGTGGAGTTTCGCTAAATGTTCTTGTTCACCTGGTTCGTCTTTATCAGACCTAAAACCTAAACTAGTTGCGTTGTAACATGTGACAAACTTGTTAGAGACTTCTGTGCAGAGAAGACGTAAGAGTGGAGTTTCGCTAAATGTTCTTGTTCACCTGGTTCGTCTTTATCAGACCTAAAACCTAAACTAGTTGCGTTGTAACATGTGACAAACTTGTTGGAGACTTCTGGGCAGAGAAGACGTAAGAGTGGAGTTTCGCTAAATGTTCTTGTTCACCTGGTTCGTCTTTATCAGACCTAAAACCTAAACTAGTTGCGTTGTAACATGTGACAAACTTGTTGGAGACTTCTGGGCAGAGAAGACGTAAGAGTGGAGTTTCGCTAAATGTTCTTGTTCACGTGGTTCGTCTTTATCAGACCTAAAACCTAAACTAGTTGCGTTGTAACATGTGACAAACTTGTTAGAGACTTCTGTGCAGAGAAGACGTAAGAGTGGAGTTTCGCTAAATGTTCTTGTTCACCTGGTTCGTCTTTATCAGACCTAAAACCTAAACTAGTTGCGTTGTAACATGTGACAAACTTGTTGGAGACTTCTGTGCAGAGAAGACGTAAGAGTGGAGTTTCGCTAAATGTTCTTGTTCACCTGGTTCGTCTTTATCAGACCTAAAACCTAAACTAGTTGCGTTGTAACATGTGACAAACTTGTTGGAGACTTCTGTGCAGAGAAGACGTAAGAGTGGAGTTTCGCTAAATGTTCTTGTTCACCTGGTTCGTCTTTATCAGACCTAAAACCTAAACTAGTTGCGTTGTAACATGTGACAAACTTGTTGGAGACTTCTGGGCAGAGAAGACGTAAGAGTGGAGTTTCGCTAAATGTTCTTGTTCACCTGGTTCGTCTTTATCAGACCTAAAACCTAAACTAGTTGCGTTGTAACATGTGACAAACTTGTTAGAGACTTCTGTGCAGAGAAGACGTAAGAGTGGAGTTTCGCTAAATGTTCTTGTTCACCTGGTTCGTCTTTATCAGACCTAAAACCTAAACTAGTTGCGTTGTAACATGTGACAAACTTGTTGGAGACTTCTGGGCAGAGAAGACGTAAGAGTGGAGTTTCGCTAAATGTTCTTGTTCACCTGGTTCGTCTTTATCAGACCTAAAACCTAAACTAGTTGCGTTGTAACATGTGACAAACTTGTTGGAGACTTCTGGGCAGAGAAGACGTAAGAGTGGAGTTTCGCTAAATGTTCTTGTTCACGTGGTTCGTCTTTATCAGACCTAAAACCTAAACTAGTTGCGTTGTAACATGTGACAAACTTGTTAGAGACTTCTGTGCGGAGAAGACGTAAGAGTGGAGTTTCGCTAAATGTTCTTGTTCACCTGGTTCGTCTTTATCAGACCTAAAACCTAAACTAGTTGCGTTGTAACATGTGACAAACTTGTTGGAGACTTCTGTGCAGAGAAGACGTAAGAGTGGAGTTTCGCTAAATGTTCTTGTTCACCTGGTTCGTCTTTATCAGACCTAAAACCTAAACTAGTTGCGTTGTAACATGTGACAAACTTGTTGGAGACTTCTGGGCAGAGAAGACGTAAGAGTGGAGTTTCGCTAAATGTTCTTGTTCACCTGGTTCGTCTTTATCAGACCTAAAACCTAAACTAGTTGCGTTGTAACATGTGACAAACTTGTTGGAGACTTCTGGGCAGAGAAGACGTAAGAGTGGAGTTTCGCTAAATGTTCTTGTTCACCTGGTTCGTCTTTATCAGACCTAAAACCTAAACTAGTTGCGTTGTAACATGTGACAAACTTGTTAGAGACTTCTGTGCAGAGAAGACGTAAGAGTGGAGTTTCGCTAAATGTTCTTGTTCACCTGGTTCGTCTTTATCAGACCTAAAACCTAAACTAGTTTCGTTGTAACATGTGACAAACTTGTTGGAGACTTCTGGGCAGAGAAGACGTAAGAGTGGAGTTTCGCTAAATGTTCTTGTTCACCTGGTTCGTCTTTATCAGACCTAAAACCTAAAGTAGTTTCGTTGTAACATGTGACAAACTTGTTAGAGACTTCTGTGCACAGAAGACGTAAGAGTGGAGTTTCGCTAAATGTTCTTGTTCACCTGGTTCCGTAAGAGTGGAGTTTCGCTAAATGTTCTTGTTCACCTGGTTCGTCTTTATCAGACCTAAAACCTAAACTAGTTGCGTTGTAACATGTGACAAACTTGTTAGAGACTTCTGTGCAGAGAAGACGTAAGAGTGGAGTTTCGCTAAATGTTCTTGTTCACCTGGTTCGTCTTTATCAGACCTAAAACCTAAACTAGTTGCGTTGTAACATGTGACAAACTTGTTAGAGACTTCTGTGCAGAGAAGACGTAAGAGTGGAGTTTTGCTAAATATTTTTGTGAATCCTGTCGGGAAGTATCAACATCACGTAACACTGTAGTGCAGAATATTTAATCTTACTAAACTAGTTGCGTTGTAACATGTGACAAACTTGTTAGAGACTTCTGTGCAGAGAAGAAGTAAGAGTGGAGTTTCGCTAAATATTTTTGTGAATCCTGTCGGGAAGTATCAACATCACGTAACACTGTAGTGCAGGATATTTAATCTTACTAAACAAGTTTCGGCATTCAAGCTGTTGTCATCAGTAACCAATTTGCATCATCGTAACATGTGCAAAGTATTAATATTGATGATGACAACATATTATAGAAACAGTTTGGTTACTTTACAACCCATGATATTATTTATCTCTCTCAATTATAACCACAAAATATATATTCTCATTAATCACATTTTGACAGTCAAGTTGTTATCATCAGTGACCAATTTGCATGATTGTAACGTGTGCGGGTATATTGATAATAGTTGATGACATCTTTGTCGAATCGTGTTTGTTAAGGTTATTTGACCGCCTGTGTTGATATTTATCTCTATTTAGTATGCTGTAATAGTCATTTATCACAAAAAATATTGAATCTTATTAAACATATTTAGGTAGTCCTTAATGACCAAGTTTCATCACCGTAACATGTACGAGTATATTAAACGTTGATGATTTCATCATGTTTGTCGAAACTAGTTTCATAAAGATATTTCATGTTATTCACCTTTATTCAGAAACGGCGAATAGTTCAAATTGGAGCTTAAAATAGTTAAAACCATTTATAAATATTTTCTTTTACTGGGATGCAAAAATATAATACAGGACTTAGTGTAGGTGCTAAATGTAGTAGTGGAATTTGTTGAACTTAGTGAAGTTTGTTTGTGCCAATATTGATAGACCTTGTGTGGGTTTCTTTCGTGAATAACTGTGTTATGTGTGGGTTTGCACGACAATATATAATTTAAATCTGTGTATTTTTACGAGATGATTTTTGTTATTATTATATCTAGACATCCGCTGCCAAATTCTGTTTTTTTTCATTGTTTATTTTTCTTTTTGAATAGTGACGAACATTCAAGAACAGCTGTTCCCTGAAGAATTCCTACTTTATTTACACAAATCACGCAACGTTACTATGTTCGGTAGCTTCCTAACTTTATTTAATTAGCTGATAACCTTAATGAACTGTGTAAATATATTACAGAAATAAATTAACGTCATGTGAATAATTTATCTAGTTTGTTATGATTAAAATGTTTTACTATTTACTTATACAAATGACAACGTGTCTCCCATTACTATTTAAATTTGTCTTCTCGAAATAAAGTTCTATGTATAGATATTAAATGGTAGCTTTCAAATAACAAACCTTTCAGGAAACCAACGTATTCTATGTAAACTTATCTCGCCGAATTACGGTTTTACGAACACATTTTAAAGCGTACTTTTCAAATGACCAACATGTCAAGTAACCAACCTCTACTGTTTAATATTGTGTTCCAGAATTATTGGCTTTACGTGTACAACTTGAAGGGAATCTTTCCAATACCAAGCTGACACAGCTAACCAAGGTTTTCTATGTAAACTTCTCTTCACGAATTATGGATTTGCGGACACATTTTAAAGCGTACTTTTCAAATGACCAACATGTCAAGTAACCAACCTCTACTGTTTAAACTTGTCTTCCAGAATTATTGGTTTTACGTGTACAACTTAAAGGGAATCTTTCCAATACCAAGCTGACACAGCTAACCAAGGTTTTCTATGTAAACTTCTCTTCACGAAAATTGGATTTGCGGACACATTTTAAAGCGTACTTTTCAAATGACCAACATGTCAAGTAACCAACCTCTACTGTTTAAACTTGTCTTCCAGAATTATTGGTTTTACGTGTACAACTTAAAGGGAATCTTTCCAATACCAAGCTGACACAGCTAACCAAGGTTTTCTATGTAAACTTCTCTTCACGAAAATTGGATTTGCGGACATATTTTAAAGCGTACTTTTCAAATAACCAACATGTCAAGTAACCAACCTCTACTGTTTAAACTTGTCTTCCAGAATTATTGGTTTTACGTGTACAACTTAAAGGGAATCTTTCCAATACCAAGCTGACACAGCTAACCAAGGTTTTCTATGTAAACTTCTCTTCACGAATTATGGATTTGCGGACACATTTTAAAGCGTAGTTTTCAAATGACCAACATGTCAAGTAACCAACCTCTACTGTTTAATATTGTGTTCCAGAATTATTGGCTTTACGTGTACAACTTAAAAGGAGTATTTTAAATACCAAACTTGTCAGCTAACCAAGGTTTTCTATGTAAACTTGTCTTCACGAATTATGGATTTGCCGACACATTTTAAAGCGTACTTTTCAAATGACCAACATGTCAAGTAACCAACCTCTACTGTTTAAACTTGTCTTCCAGAATTATTGGTTTTACGTGTACAACTTAAAGGGAATCTTTCCAATACCAAGCTGACACAGCTAACCAAGGTTTTCTATGTAAACTTCTCTTCACGAATTATGGATTTGCGGACACATTTTAAAGCGTACTTTTCAAATAACCAACATGTCAAGTAACCAACCTCTACTGTTTAAACTTGTCTTCCAGAATTATTGGTTTTACGTGTACAACTTAAAGGGAATCTTTCCAATACCAAGCTGACACAGCTAACCAAGGTTTTCTATGTAAACTTCTCTTCACGAATTATGGATTTGCGGACACATTTTAAAGCGTACTTTTCAAATGACCAACATGTCAAGTAACCAACCTCTACTGTTTAAACTTGTCTTCCAGAATTATTGGTTTTACGTGTACAACTTAAAGGGAATCTTTCCAATACCAAGCTGACACAGCTAACCAAGGTTTTCTATGTAAACTTCTCTTCACGAATTATGGATTTGCAGACACATTTTAAAGCGTACTTTTCAAATGACCAACATGTCAAGTAACCAACCTCTACTGTTTAAACTTGTCTTCCAGAATTATTGGTTTTACGTGTACAACTTAAAGGGAATCTTTCCAATACCAAGCTGACACAGCTAACCAAGGTTTTCTATGTAAACTTCTCTTCACGAATTATGGATTTGCGGACACATTTTAAAGGGTAGCTTGACAAGCATGTCAAGTAACCAACCTCTACTGTTTAAACTTGTCTTCCAGAATTATTGGTTTTACGTGTACAACTTAAAAGGAATCTTTCCAATACCAAGCTGACACAGCTAACCAAGGTTTTCTATGTAAACTTCTCTTCACGAATTATGGATTTGCGGACACATTTTAAAGGGTAGCTTGACAAGCATGTCAAGTAACCAACCTCTACTGTTTAAACTTGTCTTCCAGAATTATTGGTTTTACGTGTACAACTTAAAGGGAATCTTTCCAATACCAAGCTGACACAGCTAACCAAGGTTTTCTATGTAAACTTCTCTTCACGAATTATGGATTTGCGGACACATTTTAAAGGGTAGCTTGACAAGCATGTCAAGTAACCAACCTCTACTGTTTAAACTTGTCTTCCAGAATTATTGGTTTTACGTGTACAACTTAAAGGGAATCTTTCCAATACCAAGCTGACACAGCTAACCAAGGTTTTCTATGTAAACTTCTCTTCACGAATTATGGATTTGCGGACACATTTTAAAGGGTAGCTTGACAAGCATGTCAAGTAACCAACCTCTACTGTTTAAACTTGTCTTCCAGAATTATTGGTTTTACGTGTACAACTTAAAGGGAATCTTTCCAATACCAAGCTGACACAGCTAACCAAGGTTTTCTATGTAAACTTCTCTTCACGAATTATGGATTTGCGGACACATTTTAAAGGGTAGCTTGACAAGCATGTCAAGTAACCAACCTCTACTGTTTAAACTTGTCTTCCAGAATTATTGGTTTTACGTGTACAACTTAAAGGGAATCTTTCCAATACCAAGCTGACACAGCTAACCAAGGTTTTCTATGTAAACTTCTCTTCACGAATTATGGATTTGCGGACACATTTTAAAGGGTAGCTTGACAAGCATGTCAAGTAACCAACCTCTACTGTTTAAACTTGTCTTCCAGAATTATTGGTTTTACGTGTACAACTTAAAGGGAATCTTTCCAATACCAAGCTGACACAGCTAACCAAGGTTTTCTATGTAAACTTCTCTTCACGAATTATGGATTGCAGACACATTTTAAAGCGTACTTTTCAAATGACCAACATGTCAAGTAACCAACCTCTACTGTTTAAACTTGTCTTCCAGAATTATTGGCTTTACGTGTACAACTTGAAGGGAATCTTTCCAATACCAAGCTGACACAGCTAACCAAGGTTTTCTATGTAAACTTCTCTTCACGAATTATGGATTTGCGGACACATTTTAAAGCGTACTTTTCAAATGACCAACATGTCAAGTAACCAACCTCTACTGTTTAATATTGTGTTCCAGAATTATTGGCTTTACGTGTACAACTTAAAAGGAGTATTTTAAATACCAAACTTGTCAGCTAACCAAGGTTTTCTATGTAAACTTGTCTTCACGAATTATGGATTTGCGGACACATTTTAAAGCGTACTTTTCAAATGACCAACATGTCAAGTAACCAACCTCTACTGTTTAATATTGTGTTCCAGAATTATTGGCTTTACGTGTACAACTTAAAAGGAGTATTTTAAATACCAAACTTGTCAGCTAACCAAGGTTTTCTATGTAAACTTGTCTTCACGAATTATGGATTTGCCGACACATTTTAAAGTGTACTTTTCAAATAACCAACATGTCAAGTAACCAACCTCTACTGTTTAAACTTGTCTTCCAGAATTATTGGTTTTACGTGTACAACTTAAAGGGAATCTTTCCAATACCAAGCTGACACAGCTAACCAAGGTTTTCTATGTAAACTTCTCTTCACGAATTATGGATTTGCGGACACATTTTAAAGCGTACTTTTCAAATGACCAACATGTCAAGTAACCAACCTCTACTGTTTAAACTTGTCTTCCAGAATTATTGGTTTTACGTGTACAACTTAAAGGGAATCTTTCCAATACCAAGCTGACACAGCTAACCAAGGTTTTCTATGTAAACTTCTCTTCACGAATTATGGATTTGCGGACACATTTTAAAGGGTAGCTTGACAAGCATGTCAAGTAACCAACCTCTACTGTTTAAACTTGTCTTCCAGAATTATTGGTTTTACGTGTACAACTTAAAGGGAATCTTTCCAATACCAAGCTGACACAGCTAACCAAGGTTTTCTATGTAAACTTCTCTTCACGAATTATGGATTTGCGGACACATTTTAAAGGGTAGCTTGACGAGCATGTCAAGTAACCAACCTCTACTGTTTAAACTTGTCTTCCAGAATTATTGGTTTTACGTGTACAACTTAAAGGGAATCTTTCCAATACCAAGCTGACACAGCTAACCAAGGTTTTCTATGTAAACTTCTCTTCACGAATTATGGATTTGCAGACACATTTTAAAGCGTACTTTTCAAATGACCAACATGTCAAGTAACCAACCTCTACTGTTTAAACTTGTCTTCCAGAATTATTGGTTTTACGTGTACAACTTAAAGGGAATCTTTCCAATACCAAGCTGACACAGCTAACCAAGGTTTTCTATGTAAACTTCTCTTCACGAATTATGGATTTGCAGACACATTTTAAAGCGTACTTTTCAAATGACCAACATGTCAAGTAACCAACCTCTACTGTTTAAACTTGTCTTCCAGAATTATTGGTTTTACGTGTACAACTTAAAGGGAATCTTTCCAATACCAAGCTGACACAGCTAACCAAGGTTTTCTATGTAAACTTCTCTTCACGAATTATGGATTTGCGGACACATTTTAAAGCGTACTTTTCAAAAGACCAACATGTCAAGTAACCAACCTCTACTGTTTAAACTTGTCTTCCAGAATTATTGGTTTTACGTGTACAACTTAAAGGGAATCTTTCCAATACCAAGCTGACACAGCTAACCAAGGTTTTCTATGTAAACTTCTCTTCACGAATTATGGATTTGCGGACACATTTTAAAGCGTACTTTTCAAATGACCAACATGTCAAGTAACCAACCTCTACTGTTTAAACTTGTCTTCCAGAATTATTGGTTTTACGTGTACAACTTAAAGGGAATCTTTCCAATACCAAGCTGACACAGCTAACCAAGGTTTTCTATGTAAACTTCTCTTCACGAATTATGGATTTGCGGACACATTTTAAAGGGTAGCTTGACAAGCATGTCAAGTAACCAACCTCTACTGTTTAAACTTGTCTTCCAGAATTATTGGTTTTACGTGTACAACTTAAAGGGAATCTTTCCAATACCAAGCTGACACAGCTAACCAAGGTTTTCTATGTAAACTTCTCTTCACGAATTATGGATTTGCGGACACATTTTAAAGCGTACTTTTCAAATGACCAACATGTCAAGTAACCAACCTCTACTGTTTAATATTGTGTTCCAGAATTATTGGCTTTACGTGTACAACTTAAAAGGAGTATTTTAAATACCAAACTTGTCAGCTAACCAAGGTTTTCTATGTAAACTTGTCTTCACGAATTATGGATTTGCGGACACATTTTAAAGCGTACTTTTCAAATGACCAACATGTCAAGTAACCAACCTCTACTGTTTAATATTGTGTTCCAGAATTATTGGCTTTACGTGTACAACTTAAAAGGAGTATTTTAAATACCAAACTTGTCAGCTAACCAAGGTTTTCTATGTAAACTTGTCTTCACGAATTATGGATTTGCCGACACATTTTAAAGTGTACTTTTCAAATAACCAACATGTCAAGTAACCAACCTCTACTGTTTAAACTTGTCTTCCAGAATTATTGGTTTTACGTGTACAACTTAAAGGGAATCTTTCCAATACCAAGCTGACACAGCTAACCAAGGTTTTCTATGTAAACTTCTCTTCACGAATTATGGATTTGCGGACACATTTTAAAGCGTACTTTTCAAATGACCAACATGTCAAGTAACCAACCTCTACTGTTTAAACTTGTCTTCCAGAATTATTGGTTTTACGTGTACAACTTAAAGGGAATCTTTCCAATACCAAGCTGACACAGCTAACCAAGGTTTTCTATGTAAACTTCTCTTCACGAATTATGGATTTGCGGACACATTTTAAAGGGTAGCTTGACAAGCATGTCAAGTAACCAACCTCTACTGTTTAAACTTGTCTTCCAGAATTATTGGTTTTACGTGTACAACTTAAAGGGAATCTTTCCAATACCAAGCTGACACAGCTAACCAAGGTTTTCTATGTAAACTTCTCTTCACGAATTATGGATTTGCGGACACATTTTAAAGGGTAGCTTGACAAGCATGTCAAGTAACCAACCTCTACTGTTTAAACTTGTCTTCCAGAATTATTGGTTTTACGTGTACAACTTAAAGGGAATCTTTCCAATACCAAGCTGACACAGCTAACCAAGGTTTTCTATGTAAACTTCTCTTCACGAATTATGGATTTGCGGACACATTTTAAAGGGTAGCTTGACAAGCATGTCAAGTAACCAACCTCTACTGTTTAAACTTGTCTTCCAGAATTATTGGTTTTACGTGTACAACTTAAAGGGAATCTTTCCAATACCAAGCTGACACAGCTAACCAAGGTTTTCTATGTAAACTTCTCTTCACGAATTATGGATTTGCGGACACATTTTAAAGGGTAGCTTGACAAGCATGTCAAGTAACCAACCTCTACTGTTTAAACTTGTCTTCCAGAATTATTGGTTTTACGTGTACAACTTAAAGGGAATCTTTCCAATACCAAGCTGACACAGCTAACCAAGGTTTTCTATGTAAACTTCTCTTCACGAATTATGGATTTGCGGACACATTTTAAAGGGTAGCTTGACAAGCATGTCAAGTAACCAACCTCTACTGTTTAAACTTGTCTTCCAGAATTATTGGTTTTACGTGTACAACTTAAAGGGAATCTTTCCAATACCAAGCTGACACAGCTAACCAAGGTTTTCTATGTAAACTTCTCTTCACGAATTATGGATTTGCGGACACATTTTAAAGGGTAGCTTGACAAGCATGTCAAGTAACCAACCTCTACTGTTTAAACTTGTCTTCCAGAATTATTGGTTTTACGTGTACAACTTAAAGGGAATCTTTCCAATACCAAGCTGACACAGCTAACCAAGGTTTTCTATGTAAACTTCTCTTCACGAATTATGGATTTGCGGACACATTTTAAAGGGTAGCTTGACAAGCATGTCAAGTAACCAACCTCTACTGTTTAAACTTGTCTTCCAGAATTATTGGTTTTACGTGTACAACTTAAAGGGAATCTTTCCAATACCAAGCTGACACAGCTAACCAAGGTTTTCTATGTAAACTTCTCTTCACGAATTATGGATTTGCGGACACATTTTAAAGGGTAGCTTGACAAGCATGTCAAGTAACCAACCTCTACTGTTTAAACTTGTCTTCCAGAATTATTGGTTTTACGTGTACAACTTAAAGGGAATCTTTCCAATACCAAGCTGACACAGCTAACCAAGGTTTTCTATGTAAACTTCTCTTCACGAATTATGGATTTGCGGACACATTTTAAAGCGTACTTTTCAAATGACCAACATGTCAAGTAACCAACCTCTACTGTTTAAACTTGTCTTCCAGAATTATTGGTTTTACGTGTACAACTTAAAGGGAATCTTTCCAATACCAAGCTGACACAGCTAACCAAGGTTTTCTATGTAAACTTCTCTTCACGAATTATGGATTTGCGGACACATTTTAAAGGGTAGCTTGACAAGCATGTCAAGTAACCAACCTCTACTGTTTAAACTTGTCTTCCAGAATTATTGGTTTTACGTGTACAACTTAAAGGGAATCTTTCCAATACCAAGCTGACACAGCTAACCAAGGTTTTCTATGTAAACTTCTCTTCACGAATTATGGATTTGCGGACACATTTTAAAGGGTAGCTTGACGAGCATGTCAAGTAACCAACCTCTACTGTTTAAACTTGTCTTCCAGAATTATTGGTTTTACGTGTACAACTTAAAGGGAATCTTTCCAATACCAAGCTGACACAGCTAACCAAGGTTTTCTATGTAAACTTCTCTTCACGAATTATGGATTTGCAGACACATTTTAAAGCGTACTTTTCAAATGACCAACATGTCAAGTAACCAACCTCTACTGTTTAAACTTGTCTTCCAGAATTATTGGTTTTACGTGTACAACTTAAAGGGAATCTTTCCAATACCAAGCTGACACAGCTAACCAAGGTTTTCTATGTAAACTTCTCTTCACGAATTATGGATTTGCGGACACATTTTAAAGCGTACTTTTCAAAAGACCAACATGTCAAGTAACCAACCTCTACTGTTTAAACTTGTCTTCCAGAATTATTGGTTTTACGTGTACAACTTAAAGGGAATCTTTCCAATACCAAGCTGACACAGCTAACCAAGGTTTTCTATGTAAACTTCTCTTCACGAATTATGGATTTGCGGACACATTTTAAAGCGTACTTTTCAAATGACCAACATGTCAAGTAACCAACCTCTACTGTTTAAACTTGTCTTCCAGAATTATTGGTTTTACGTGTACAACTTAAAGGGAATCTTTCCAATACCAAGCTGACACAGCTAACCAAGGTTTTCTATGTAAACTTCTCTTCACGAATTATGGATTTGCGGACACATTTTAAAGGGTAGCTTGACAAGCATGTCAAGTAACCAACCTCTACTGTTTAAACTTGTCTTCCAGAATTATTGGTTTTACGTGTACAACTTAAAGGGAATCTTTCCAATACCAAGCTGACACAGCTAACCAAGGTTTTCTATGTAAACTTCTCTTCACGAATTATGGATTTGCGGACACATTTTAAAGGGTAGCTTGACAAGCATGTCAAGTAACCAACCTCTACTGTTTAAACTTGTCTTCCAGAATTATTGGTTTTACGTGTACAACTTAAAGGGAATCTTTCCAATACCAAGCTGACACAGCTAACCAAGGTTTTCTATGTAAACTTCTCTTCACGAATTATGGATTTGCAGACACATTTTAAAGCGTACTTTTCAAATGACCAACATGTCAAGTAACCAACCTCTACTGTTTAAACTTGTCTTCCAGAATTATTGGTTTTACGTGTACAACTTAAAGGGAATCTTTCCAATACCAAGCTGACACAGCTAACCAAGGTTTTCTATGTAAACTTGTCTTCACGAATTATGGATTTTCGGACATATTTTAAAGCGTACTTTTCAAATGACCAACATGTCAAGTAACCAACCTCGACTGTTTAAACTTGTCTTCCAGAATTATTGGTTTTACGTGTACAACTTAAAGGGAATCTTTCCAATACCAAGCTGACACAGCTAACCAAGGTTTTCTATGTAAACTTGTCTTCACGAATTATGGATTTGCGGACATATTTTAAAGCGTACTTTTCAAATGACCAACATGTCAAGTAACCAACCTCTACTGTTTAAACTTGTCTTCCAGAATTATTGGTTTTACGTGTACAACTTAAAGGGAATCTTTCCAATACCAAGCTGACACAGCTAACCAAGGTTTTCTATGTAAACTTGTCTTCACGAATTATGGATTTGCGGACATATTTTAAAGCGTACTTTTCAAATGACCAACATGTCAAGTAACCAACCTCTACTGTTTAAACTTGTCTTCCAGAATTATTGGTTTTACGTGTACAACTTAAAGGGAATCTTTCCAATACCAAGCTGACACAGCTAACCAAGGTTTTCTATGTAAACTTCTCTTCACGAATTATGGATTTGCGGACACATTTTAAAGCGTACTTTTCAAAAGACCAACATGTCAAGTAACCAACCTCTACTGTTTAAACTTGTCTTCCAGAATTATTGGTTTTACGTGTACAACTTAAAGGGAATCTTTCCAATACCAAGCTGACACAGCTAACCAAGGTTTTCTATGTAAACTTCTCTTCACGAATTATGGATTTGCGGACACATTTTAAAGCGTACTTTTCAAATGACCAACATGTCAAGTAACCAACCTCTACTGTTTAAACTTGTCTTCCAGAATTATTGGTTTTACGTGTACAACTTAAAGGGAATCTTTCCAATACCAAGCTGACACAGCTAACCAAGGTTTTCTATGTAAACTTCTCTTCACGAATTATGGATTTGCGGACACATTTTAAATTGTAGCTTGACAAGCATGTCAAGTAACCAACCTCTACTGTTTAAACTTGTCTTCCAGAATTATTGGTTTTACGTGTACAACTTAAAGGGAATCTTTCCAATACCAAGCTGACACAGCTAACCAAGGTTTTCTATGTAAACTTCTCTTCACGAATTATGGATTTGCGGACACATTTTAAAGGGTAGCTTGACAAGCATGTCAAGTAACCAACCTCTACTGTTTAAACTTGTCTTCCAGAATTATTGGTTTTACGTGTACAACTTAAAGGGAATCTTTCCAATACCAAGCTGACACAGCTAACCAAGGTTTTCTATGTAAACTTGTCTTCACGAATTATGGATTTGCGGACATATTTTAAAGCGTACTTTTCAAATGACCAACATGTCAAGTAACCAACCTCTACTGTTTAAACTTGTCTTCCAGAATTATTGGTTTTACGTGTACAACTTAAAGGGAATCTTTCCAATACCAAGCTGACACAGCTAACCAAGGTTTTCTATGTAAACTTGTCTTCACGAATTATGGATTTGCGGACATATTTTAAAGCGTACTTTTCAAATGACCAACATGTCAAGTAACCAACCTCTACTGTTTAAACTTGTCTTCCAGAATTATTGGTTTTACGTGTACAACTTAAAGGGAATCTTTCCAATACCAAGCTGACACAGCTAACCAAGGTTTTCTATGTAAACTTGTCTTCACGAATTATGGATTTGCGGACATATTTTAAAGCGTACTTTTCAAATGACCAACATGTCAAGTAACCAACCTCTACTGTTTAAACTTGTCTTCCAGAATTATTGGTTTTACGTGTACAACTTAAAGGGAATCTTTCCAATACCAAGCTGACACAGCTAACCAAGGTTTTCTATGTAAACTTGTCTTCACGAATTATGGATTTGCGGACATATTTTAAAGCGTACTTTTCAAATGACCAACATGTCAAGTAACCAACCTCTACTGTTTAAACTTGTCTTCCAGAATTATTGGTTTTACGTGTACAACTTAAAGGGAATCTTTCCAATACCAAGCTGACACAGCTAACCAAGGTTTTCTATGTAAACTTCTCTTCACGAATTATGGATTTGCGGACACATTTTAAAGGGTAGCTTGACAAGCATGTCAAGTAACCAACCTCTACTGTTTAAACTTGTCTTCCAGAATTATTGGTTTTACGTGTACAACTTAAAGGGAATCTTTCCAATACCAAGCTGACACAGCTAACCAAGGTTTTCTATGTAAACTTCTCTTCACGAATTATGGATTTGCGGACACATTTTAAAGGGTAGCTTGACAAGCATGTCAAGTAACCAACCTCTACTGTTTAAACTTGTCTTCCAGAATTATTGGTTTTACGTGTACAACTTAAAGGGAATCTTTCCAATACCAAGCTGACACAGCTAACCAAGGTTTTCTATGTAAACTTCTCTTCACGAATTATGGATTTGCGGACACATTTTAAAGGGTAGCTTGACAAGCATGTCAAGTAACCAACCTCTACTGTTTAAACTTGTCTTCCAGAATTATTGGTTTTACGTGTACAACTTAAAGGGAATCTTTCCAATACCAAGCTGACACAGCTAACCAAGGTTTTCTATGTAAACTTCTCTTCACGAATTATGGATTTGCAGACACATTTTAAAGCGTACTTTTCAAATGACCAACATGTCAAGTAACCAACCTCTACTGTTTAAACTTGTCTTCCAGAATTATTGGTTTTACGTGTACAACTTAAAGGGAATCTTTCCAATACCAAGCTGACACAGCTAACCAAGGTTTTCTATGTAAACTTCTCTTCACGAATTATGGATTTGCGGACACATTTTAAAGGGTAGCTTGACAAGCATGTCAAGTAACCAACCTCTACTGTTTAAACTTGTCTTCCAGAATTATTGGTTTTACGTGTACAACTTAAAGGGAATCTTTCCAATACCAAGCTGACACAGCTAACCAAGGTTTTCTATGTAAACTTGTCTTCACGAATTATGGATTTGCGGACATATTTTAAAGCGTACTTTTCAAATGACCAACATGTCAAGTAACCAACCTCTACTGTTTAAACTTGTCTTCCAGAATTATTGGTTTTACGTGTACAACTTAAAGGGAATCTTTCCAATACCAAGCTGACACAGCTAACCAAGGTTTTCTATGTAAACTTCTCTTCACGAATTATGGATTTGCAGACACATTTTAAAGCGTACTTTTCAAATGACCAACATGTCAAGTAACCAACCTCTACTGTTTAAACTTGTCTTCCAGAATTATTGGTTTTACGTGTACAACTTAAAGGGAATCTTTCCAATACCAAGCTGACACAGCTAACCAAGGTTTTCTATGTAAACTTCTCTTCACGAATTATGGATTTGCGGACACATTTTAAAGGGTAGCTTGACAAGCATGTCAAGTAACCAACCTCTACTGTTTAAACTTGTCTTCCAGAATTATTGGTTTTACGTGTACAACTTAAAGGGAATCTTTCCAATACCAAGCTGACACAGCTAACCAAGGTTTTCTATGTAAACTTCTCTTCACGAATTATGGATTTGCGGACACATTTTAAAGGGTAGCTTGTCAAGCATGTCAAGTAACCAACCTCTACTGTTTAAACTTGTCTTCCAGAATTATTGGTTTTACGTGTACAACTTAAAGGGAATCTTTCCAATACCAAGCTGACACAGCTAACCAAGGTTTTCTATGTAAACTTCTCTTCACGAATTATGGATTTGCGGACACATTTTAAAGGGTAGCTTGACAAGCATGTCAAGTAACCAACCTCTACTGTTTAAACTTGTCTTCCAGAATTATTGGTTTTACGTGTACAACTTAAAGGGAATCTTTCCAATACCAAGCTGACACAGCTAACCAAGGTTTTCTATGTAAACTTCTCTTCACGAATTATGGATTTGCGGACACATTTTAAAGGGTAGCTTGACAAGCATGTCAAGTAACCAACCTCTACTGTTTAAACTTGTCTTCCAGAATTATTGGTTTTACGTGTACAACTTAATGGGAATCTTTCCAATACCAAGCTGACACAGCTAACCAAGGTTTTCTATGTAAACTTCTCTTCACGAATTATGGATTTGCGGACACATTTTAAAGGGTAGCTTGACAAGCATGTCAAGTAACCAACCTCTACTGTTTAAACTTGTCTTCCAGAATTATTGGTTTTACGTGTACAACTTAAAGGGAATCTTTCCAATACCAAGCTGACACAGCTAACCAAGGTTTTCTATGTAAACTTCTCTTCACGAATTATGGATTTGCGGACACATTTTAAAGGGTAGCTTGACAAGCATGTCAAGTAACCAACCTCTACTGTTTAAACTTGTCTTCCAGAATTATTGGTTTTACGTGTACAACTTAAAGGGAATCTTTCCAATACCAAGCTGACACAGCTAACCAAGGTTTTCTATGTAAACTTCTCTTCACGAATTATGGATTTGCGGACACATTTTAAAGGGTAGCTTGACAAGCATGTCAAGTAACCAACCTCTACTGTTTAAACTTGTCTTCCAGAATTATTGGTTTTACGTGTACAACTTAAAGGGAATCTTTCCAATACCAAGCTGACACAGCTAACCAAGGTTTTCTATGTAAACTTCTCTTCACGAATTATGGATTTGCGGACACATTTTAAAGGGTAGCTTGACAAGCATGTCAAGTAACCAACCTCTACTGTTTAAACTTGTCTTCCAGAATTATTGGTTTTACGTGTACAACTTAATGGGAATCTTTCCAATACCAAGCTGACACAGCTAACCAAGGTTTTCTATGTAAACTTCTCTTCACGAATTATGGATTTGCGGACACATTTTAAAGGGTAGCTTGACAAGCATGTCAAGTAACCAACCTCTACTGTTTAAACTTGTCTTCCAGAATTATTGGTTTTACGTGTACAACTTAAAGGGAATCTTTCCAATACCAAGCTGACACAGCTAACCAAGGTTTTCTATGTAAACTTCTCTTCACGAATTATGGATTTGCGGACACATTTTAAAGGGTAGCTTGACAAGCATGTCAAGTAACCAACCTCTACTGTTTAAACTTGTCTTCCAGAATTATTGGTTTTACGTGTACAACTTAAAGGGAATCTTTCCAATACCAAGCTGACACAGCTAACCAAGGTTTTCTATGTAAACTTCTCTTCACGAATTATGGATTTGCGGACACATTTTAAAGGGTAGCTTGACAAGCATGTCAAGTAACCAACCTCTACTGTTTAAACTTGTCTTCCAGAATTATTGGTTTTACGTGTACAACTTAAAGGGAATCTTTCCAATACCAAGCTGACACAGCTAACCAAGGTTTTCTATGTAAACTTCTCTTCACGAATTATGGATTTGCGGACACATTTTAAAGGGTAGCTTGACAAGCATGTCAAGTAACCAACCTCTACTGTTTAAACTTGTCTTCCAGAATTATTGGTTTTACGTGTACAACTTAAAGGGAATCTTTCCAATACCAAGCTGACACAGCTAACCAAGGTTTTCTATGTAAACTTCTCTTCACGAATTATGGATTTGCGGACACATTTTAAAGGGTAGCTTGACAAGCATGTCAAGTAACCAACCTCTACTGTTTAAACTTGTCTTCCAGAATTATTGGTTTTACGTGTACAACTTAAAGGGAATCTTTCCAATACCAAGCTGACACAGCTAACCAAGGTTTTCTATGTAAACTTCTCTTCACGAATTATGGATTTGCGGACACATTTTAAAGGGTAGCTTGACAAGCATGTCAAGTAACCAACCTCTACTATTTAAACCTGTCTTCCAGAATCATTGGCTTCAAGTATACATCTTAAAGGCAAACTTTAAAATAACCAACGTGTCAGCTGATCAGCGTTTCTTATGTAAACTGGTCTTCACGAGTTATGGATATACGGGCACTTTTTAAAGGGTAACTCTCAAATGACCAACATGTCAAGTAATCATCCTTTGCTTTTTAAACTTGTCTTCATGAATTATTGGCTTCAAGTATACATCTTAAGGAGTAGCTTTCAAATGACCAACTAACCAGCATTTACAGATAACCAACCTTTACGCAACCAACAACTAACCAATCTGGACACACAGATCAACTAACCAGCATTTACAGATAACCAACCTTTACGCAACCAACAACTAACCAATCTGGACACACAGATCAACTAACCAGCATTTACAAATAACCAACCTTTACGCAACCAACAACTAACCAATCTGGACACACAGATCAACTAACCAGCATTTACAGATAACCAACCTTTACGCAACCAACAACTAACCAATGTGGACACACAGATCAACTAACCAGCATTTACAGATAACCAACCTTTACGCAACCAACAACTAAAAAATGTGGACACACAGATCAACTAACCAGCATTTACAGATAACCAACCTTTACGCAACCAACAACTAACCAATGTGGACACACAGATCAACTAACCAGCATTTACAGATAACCAACCTTTACGCAACCAACAACTAACCAATGTGGACACACAGATCAACTAACCAGCATTTACAGATAACCAACCTTTACGCAACCAACAACTAACCAATGTGGACACACAGATCAACTAACCAGCATTTACAGATAACCAACCTTTACGCAACCAACAACTAACCAATGTGGACACACAGATCAACTAACCAGCATTTACAGATAACCAACCTTTACGCAACCAACAACTAACCAATGTGGACACACAGATCAACTAACCAGCATTTACAGATAACCAACCTTTACGCAACCAACAACTAACCAATGTGGACACACAGATCAACTAACCAGCATTTACAGATAACCAACCTTTACGCAACCAACAACTAACCAATGTGGACACACAGATCAACTAACCAGCATTTACAGATAACCAACCTTTACGCAACCAACAACTAACCAATGTGGACACACAGATCAACTAACCAGCATTTACAGATAACCAACCTTTACGCAACCAACAACTAACCAATGTAGACACACAGATCAACTAACCAGCATTTACAGATAACCAACCTTTACGCAACCAACAACTAACCAATGTGGACACACAGATCAACTAACCAGCATTTACAGTAAACCAACCTTTACGCAACCAACAACTAACCAATGTGGACACACAGATCAACTAACCAGCATTTACAGATAACCAACCTTTACGCAACCAACAACTAACCAATGTGGACACACAGATCAACTAACCAGCATTTACAGATAACCAACCTTTACGCAACCAACAACTAACCAATGTAGACACACAGATCAACAAGCCTATCTCGTTGAGTGGATTACCGCAATGCCACGCCGCAGGCGTTCAATCTGTTACTTCTTGGAATTGATAAGTGGGAAGTAATCTTTGTTTGGGAAAGTCTATATCTGTAAAGTATAAACATTTAGTGATAGTATAACAAGTAATAGCAAAAGTCTAATCAGTTATAAATATTTATTTGTCAATTTATAAGCAATATATAAAAAGTTTAAGAATATATCAATTAGAAGAAATAGTTAATGAAACATGTTATTGAATTATATAAAATTCTCGTTTTGATAATTATATTTTATTATTATTCTTTTCAATATTATTCTTTGGTAACATAAAATTAAATAAATAGTATTTAAAAAATTTAATTTTCAAAATGAAAAATAATGTAATGAAACAGCGTAAATCATTAAATTCATCTACCTTGATCATCAGCATTTAGCTTCACTTTATGCATAACTACAGTTAACAATTTGTATATTTAATTGAAGTGATATTGTGGGATATTAACTAATCTAAAACAGTTCTATTCACATAAATTTTCACTGAATCAGTTTAAGGCAAGTACGTGTTCTTTTAAATTTATTTGTTATAACGTTTTTGTAAAGTATTACCATTGTTACTTAGATTTATTAGGTGTGTCAATGTTTAAACACATTCTATATAAATACTAGGCATCGTCTTCACGACGCGATATGTGTAACATAAAACCATTGTTTAGAGGATTGAATATAAATTGTTTTAATAATTAAAGTATTTTAATGTCTCTGATAAAATTTGTTACTTCTTAAAAACACATTGCCGCTCAGCAAGCAGATATAACTTTTCCGCCGTGAATCAAGCTGTTAAGTTGGCAGCACTAGGTCAGTAGATAACGCAACAGGTGGGGAAAAAGTCAACTTATTACCTTTATATTTCCACTGCTTCTTTCTCAACAAAAACATTTGTTTCAAGTCTTTATCAAGAGAGATATAAGGCTCTTTAAGTTTAAAACGTATTATTTGTTTTAATAGTTCGTCTTGTAACTAATGTTTGGTTGTAAACACGCTTGTGCGTTAGGTTTAGTAAGCACAGGAAATATACACAACTCTTGTAACTTTTACAATTATAAAGTTTTAATTTCATATGCGTTTTAGTTACGACGTCATCACCGTCAGTGGTACTACTACAAACTTAGTTCTTTAAATAAAGAAAAATGTCTTTTAATTTTTTGTATTTTTCTCTAATTAAAGTTATATGTTTGTGGTAGCAACACTGATGATTGAATCGCGTAAAAAATTAAAGTTTTATAGTTGAGAGCTGTTTATATCTCTTGTGTTTATACTATTCGGTTTATTTTGGTCGTCCACTTCAGTAAAATATAGTTAGACAGTTTCGGACTTTGGGCTTCGGACATCTGCAGTGACCAGGTATAGAGAATAAATATTATAAAAAAATATCTTTTAATAAAAACCGTATTACAAATTTTTCAAAAGGATTTTAAAGACAATGATTATAAAAGACAATATTTTAGATTTGAACCTAAATTTGGGATTCTTAGTAAAACACAATTTTTATTAATAGCTTAGTAAAAGAATTAACTTCCGTTATTTATTTTAGGATTATTGAAACTTGAAGACTATTTAAATGTTTATTTAAAGATTTTAAATCACTTGTAAAATAATTTTTAATACCAAGTTGGTTGGGAGGAGAAGGTAACACTTTGATAGATTACCTGCCTCCTAAGAGACACGGCAGTCAAATGAGTGTGAGGGTATCGAGGCAATCAGTGTAATGAGGGAGCGATATCCCTACCCTCTAGGCAGCGCACGTTGGCAATCACACAAGTTTGTTGATACACACGATTATATTCGTTTTGGCAAGGAGAATATTTCGTTAAGAAACCAAAAGTTCCACTAAAATTCCACTGGCAAATGTCCTACGGTGAAGTAAGTAAAAAAGACAAATCTGTAAAATCACGGCAAAAAATAAAAACAGTTTCCTTAAACTGTCTTATTAAAATAACACACATTTTCATAAATCAGTAACTTGTATGCGTAGGCTTACTTGAAACCTCGTGGCAACGCTTCTATAGTTCCAAGGTCGTAGGAGACCGTTCATCTACTATAAACACGACTATTGCGAAACTGTTTGAATAAATAGTTTAAAGCCGAGACATTGCAAGATTTAGAAAATATGTAACTTTAAAGTGTGTGTGTGTGTGTGTGTGTGTGTGTGTGTGTGTGTGTGTGTGTGTGAGTGTGTGTGTGTCTGTGTGTGTGGGGTGTGTGTGTGTGTGGGGGGGGGTGTCTCTGTGTGTGTGTGTGTGTGTGTGTGTGTGTGTGTGTGTGTGTGCGTGCGTGTGTGTGTGTGTGTGTGTGTGTGTGTGTGTGTGTGTGTGTGTGTGTGTGTGTGTGTGTGTGTGTGAGTGTGTGTGTGTGTGTGTGTGTGTGTGTGTGTGTGTGTGTGTGTGTGTGTGGGTGTATATCAATATGTTTTTGTAAAAACTGAAAATTATTTAACATTATATATTTGTATAAATGTTGTTTTCGTAAAACATTGTTGCAAAACTATTTTTATTCCAGTTGTTAATAAAATAAACGTATTTCTGGGTAATGGTCTTCATTGTAGTTTTTTGTAACAATTTGGACATTTTTGTAACCATTTAGATAGGATTAGTTTTTTCGTGAGACGTATTTAAAATTCAAATTTTGTTAAATTTGAAAATCATTCTTATGTAATTTATTACAAACCTCTGTGCTTTACCTTAATTCATTTAAATCGTAAAACAATATGTAACAGACAAAACATCTACACCGATTTTGTTAAAATTAAATTTAAATATCAAATCACTTTAATTTAATTTAAACCTAAAACATTTAGTTACAGCAAGTTCAGTATTGAGTGAAAATTGTGAAATAGTTACAAACAAATTAAAAAGTTCCTTTTTACACGATTTTATCTAAGCAGAACTGGTGAAATCACTGTATTCTGGCAGCGTTGCAGTTTGATTAAATTTAACCTAATTAAAACGTTCTTTATTATGAAACAATGGTTCAGAGAATATATACAGAGGAGTTTTGTGTTTGCAATACTGTTAGTTTAAAATAATTTAATTTCAATTAAAAGTCTCAAAGCTGAAATGAAAGTAGATAATTATGTTAAATTACTTGGAATCGTCAACACTTAGGGCTTTTTATAAATCTGAAATGTTTTAGAACCAATCAAGTGTTTTGTGATACATTTTATAATTAATGTACATGAAAATGTAATAATCAACTTTACACTTGCAGAATTATTGTAAAACAAATGCGGTTGACTTGCGAGTCAGGATCAACTGTGAGTTTATTGCTAGTATTTATTGTTGAGTTAGGTACTACTACGAGTTTATTGCTAGTATGCCTGGACGAAGGTGCTGTGAGCTAATGAAAGCGTATATGTGCTATTTACATAAATACACTAAGGTTACGTCACGGCGCTAAGGTTTAATAGAGTGCGGGATGAATAAGGCCTGAAGACGATATCGTATCCCTTACTGCAAAGTTGCCTGTATAAACACATAGTTGCACCTGACTAAAGCGCAAGTAAACAGCTTCTATTTAACCATACACAAAATGTAAAATGAAAATGATTACCAGCCCGTTTATAAATAATATTGGATTTCATAAAAATTATCTTGAACAATTCATGAAGTTCTAAAGTCTTTGGTGACCAAAAGGGTTGGGAACATCTTTACAAGTCTACTGATATACCTCAATTAAGCGCACGTATGTTATCTATACATTCACAAGTTCTGATACAAAAAAGACGATTGATGTATCAGTAAACTTTATTTTTATTCAAACAAACAAAAACATTTTGAATTTTTTGCTGTCTTCTTCAGGCGTGGAATAAAAATAGCAGTAAAACATAGACCGGTGTAAATCAAGTAGGCTTATTTTTATTGCCAGGCCTAAAGAGTACTGAAAATTAATCGAAACGTCGTTGTCTGATGGAGGTAAAAGATAATTTACTCATATATTCATTGTACATGAATATTTTTTTAAAACGTTTTATGGTCGATGTCAACTCATATTTTATGGAAACTATTTTAAAATACATTTTTTACAAAACTGAAAACCTAGTGTTTTACCTTATAAAAACTGTTAATGGAACTTTATATTTATTCTGGGAGGGGACTTGATAAATATAACTGAATGTATTTTTAAAAAGATTTAACTGCCATTGAATATCGTAATGCCTTAGTAATATTTTTTATTACAAATTTTTTTCATTGCCACAATTATGTACTCCAACATTACGAAGAAATAAAATCACACTGTGTTTTTTATTGAAACATCAACAGAAATTAAGCATCGACCTGTTACCTTCTGAATAACCAACAAAATGGTTCAAGTAACTATTCCTCATTCTATCATCTGGTAAAATTGTGTCCGAAATATAATTCTTACTTTAGTGATTTTATGATTACTCTCTTACATTTCGTGTTTCATTCAAGTGTTTTTCTACTGGAATGTCACTGATAAAATTGTGTCCGAAATATAATTCTTACTTTAGTGATTTTATGATTACTCTCTTACATTTCGTGTTTCATTCAAGTGTTTTTCTACTGGAATGTCACTGATAAAATTGTGTCCGAAATATAATTCTTACTTTAGTGATTTTATGATTACTCTCTTAAATTTCGTGTTTCATTCAAGTGTTTTTCTACTGGAATGTCACTGATAAAATTGTGTCCGAAATATAATTCTTACTTTAGTGATTTTATGATTACTCTCTTACATTTCGTGTTTCATTCAAATGTTTTTCTACTGGAATGTCACTGATAAAATTGTGTCCGAAATATAATTCTTACTTTAGTGATTTTATGATTACTCTCTTACATTTCGTGTTTCATTCAAGTGTTTTTCTACTGGAATGTCACTGATAAAATTGTGTCCGAAATATAATTCTTACTTTAGTGATTTTATGATTACTCTCTTACATTTCGTGTTTCATTCAAATGTTTTTCTACTGGAATGTCACTGATAAAATTGTGTCCGAAATATAATTCTTACTTTAGTGATTTTATGATTACTCTATTACATTTCGTGTTTCATTCAAATGTTTTTCTACTGGAATGTCACTGATAAAATTGTGTCCGAAATATAATTCTTACTTTAGTGATTTTATGATTACTCTCTTACATTTCGTGTTTCATTCAAATGTTTTTCTACTGGAATGTCACTGATAAAATTGTGTCCGAAATATAATTCTTACTTTAGTGATTTTATGATTACTCTCTTACATTTCGTGTTTCATTCAAGTGTTTTTCTACTGGAATGTCACTGATAAAATTGTGTCCGAAATATAATTCTTACTTTAGTGATTTTATGATTACTCTCTTACATTTCGTGTTTCATTCAAATGTTTTTCTACTGGAATGTCACTGATAAAATTGTGTCCGAAATATAATTCTTACTTTAGTGATTTTATGATTACTCTCTTACATTTCGTGTTTCATTCAAATGTTTTTCTACTGGAATGTCACTGATAAAATTGTGTCCGAAACGCTTTTGTACACTAATCACTGCACATCGTTCTTGCAATCAGCGCTCTTAAACAAAAATGATATAAACTTTTACTTATTTGAAAAACATAAATAATCGCTTCTGACTTCTTCTTTAGTTGCGTTAATAAAATTTAATGTCCGAAAATGCCATTGCGTCCGTCTCGTTCAAAGACTTTTAGAGAAGTGGGGTCGTTGCAAGGACGCGCTAACTGAAATTTTCAAACAAACTCCCACCCTTATTTATATATATGAATATTCTGATTGGTTTTCAGGAATCGCCTCATGCTTACGTCACATGGCGTAATGTGTTTAATTACCTTAAGTTACTAACTCGCACGATATTTTTCAATTTCGCCCGCTAGGAGCGCTTACTACCTACGCTAGATTCACAATGTGCACCAAGAAAACAAACATTTTCTTTTATCTTGGGACGATATAATTATTAAATAAAAATTAAATATATAAATGAATTTATATGTAACACCTTATTTTTTAAGAGTGTTACAATATATATATATATATATATATATATATATATATATATATATATATATATATATATATATATATATAGAGAGAGAGAGAGAGAGAGAGAGAGAGAGCGACAGACAGATAGACAGACAAACAGAGAGAGAGAGAGGGAGAGAGAGAGGGAGAGAGAGGAATGACTTTTCGTAATGGTTACTTGGTGCCTAAGTAAAAGTATACATTATAAGACCAACCCGTTCCTCCTAATCATGCATTATGTCTTTTCTTTACTACATATCTCCTTTTCACCCTACCCTTCTCCCTACACTAAGTTAAGCTTTCAAATAACGCTAATAAAAACCCTAAAGGCAACCCTGGTTTGGTCATGATCGTTCTCTTTACTACATATCTCCTTTTCACCCTACCCTTCTCCCTACACTAAGTTAAGCTTTCCCATAACGCTGATAAAAACCCTAAAGGCAACCCTGGTTTGGTCATGATCGTTCTCCTTACTACATATCTCCTTTTCACCCTACCCTTCTCCCTACACTAAGTTAAGCTTTCCCATAACGCTGATAAAAACCCTAAAGGCAACCCTGGTTTGGTCATGATCGTTCTCTTACTACATATCTCCTTTTCACCCTACCCTTCTCCCTACACTAAGTTAAGCTTTCCCATAACGCTGATAAAAACCCTAAAGGCAACCCTGGTTTGGTCATGATCGTTCTCCTTACTACATATCTCCTTTTCACCCTACCCTTTTCCCTACACTAAGCTAAGCTTTCCCATAACGCTGATAAAACCCCTAAAGACAACCCTGGTTTGGTCATGATCGTTCTCCTTACTACATATCTCCTTTTCACCCTACCCTTCTCCCTACACTAAGCTAAGCTTTCCCATAACGCTGATAAAACCCCTAAAGACAACCCTGGTTTGGTCATGATCGTTCTCCTTACTACATATCTCCTTTTCACCCTACCCTTCTCCCTACACTAAGCTAAGCTTTCCCATAACGCTGATAAAACCCCTAAAGACAACCCTGGTTTGGTCATGATCGTTCTCCTTACTACATATCTCCTTTTCACCCTACCCTTCTCCCTACACTAAGCTAAGCTTTCCCATAACGCTGATAAAACCCCTAAAGGCAACCCTGGTTTGGTCATGATCGTTCTCCTTACTACATATCTCCTTTTCACCCTACCCTTTTCCCTACACTAAGCTAAGCTTTCCCATAACGCTGATAAAAACCCTAAAGGCAACCCTGGTTTGGTCATGATCGTTCTCCTTACTACATATCTCCTTTTCACCCTACCCTTCTCCCCACACTAAGCTAAGCTTTCCCATAACGCTGATAAAACCCCTAAAGGCAACCCTGGTTTGGTCATGATCGTTCTCCTTACTACATATCTCCTTTTCACCCTACCCTTCTCCCTACACTAAGCTAAGCTTTCCCATAACGCTGATAAAAACCCTAAAGGCAACCCTGGTTTGGTCATGATCGTTCTCCTTACTACATATCTCCTTTTCACCCTACCCTTCTCCCTACACTAAGCTAAGCTTTCCCATAACGCTGATAAAACCCCTAAAGGCAACCCTGGTTTGGTCATGATCGTTCTCCTTACTACATATCTTTTTTTCACCCTACCCTTCTCCCTACACTAAGCTAAGCTTTCCCATAACGCTGATAAAAACCCTAAAGGCAACCCTGGTTTGGTCATGATCGTTCTCCTTACTACATATCTTTTTTTCACCCTACCCTTCTCCCTACACTAAGCTAAGCTTTCCCATAACGCTGATAAAAACCCTAAAGGCAACCCTGGTTTGGTCATGATCGTTCTCCTTACTACATATCTTTTTTTCACCCTACCCTTCTCCCTACACTAAGCTAAGCTTTCCCATAACGCTGATAAAACCCCTAAAGGCAACCCTGGTTTGGTCATGATCGTTCTCCTTACTACATATCTTTTTTTCACCCTACCCTTCTCCCTACACTAAGCTAAGCTTTCCCATAACGCTGATAAAAACCCTAAAGGCAACCCTGGTTTGGTCATGATCGTTCTCCTTACTACATATCTCCTTTTCACCCTACCCTTCTCCCTACACTAAGCTAAGCTTTCCCATAACGCTGATAAAAACCCTAAAGGCAACCCTGGTTTGGTCATGATCGTTCTCCTTACTACATATCTTTTTTTCACCCTACCCTTCTCCCTACACTAAGCTAAGCTTTCCCATAACGCTGATAAAATCCCTAAAGGCAACCCTGGTTTGGTCATGATCGTTCTCCTTATTACAAGGCTGGGACTTTTAGGTTTCTAACCTATTCCTAATTACCTATTTAAACCTTTTCAAACCATTTATACAAATAAAGCTTACAAAACCCCAGATTTTCTTTTGCGTGAATAATTTTTCTTGATATTTCCTATAGTTTTTTTTTTGCTTCAATGAACAAAATTAACTTGTAGATTTTGTAATTAACAAAATGTTCTTATTTCTGCAAAGGGAATTCTGCCCTTTTCTTAAACAAATTTGTCATCATTCCTTTGTGCTCAACGACCGTAGAATAATGCTCTTCTACATGTCCATGCTACTGTTATGTTCTTAGAAAGTCAATACTCTTCTAGATCTAACTTGTTCCTAATTTTCCTTCCTCAGAAATAAAACGCAGATTTCATCGCATTTTAGGAAAGGATCCGAGTGTGGGTGGGACTAATCAGTTGATGTGATATTTCTATCTTGTAAATTCCAAACAGCTTGTAACTTCTTCAACTTTGTTTACCCTCAACGATATATTTACAATTACTATCCTTCATTGTTCTACATATTAATTTAAACCTAATGACTAAGTGGAAACATTTACTAATAATCTAAATGTGCAGGGTTCAATCATACATACGTAAGAGTCTCAACTTCTAGGTCGACTCTACTTGTAAAGAGTCGAAAGTAGCAGAGTGTGTACATAGCGACCTTTTTAATTACATGCATGGCTCAAAACGATTCCTAAATTTATTACAATGACATTTTCAAGATCTAAAATCACCCATCAGCAGGTAAACTCGAAACGTTTGTTTCCACACACACGTGTGTGTGTGTGTGTGTGTGTTTATAACGATTGTAAATCACCATTTTAACTAAGTAAACCATACATATTTTTCCTCACTGACAATAAGACTCAGTTTGTACTTAAGGACTTGAGTAATTCCATATCTCCTCCGTGACACAAACAATTAATTAAGGGAAAGATGCGCGGCAGATCCTACTTTAATGAATTTCCTTTTGCAATAATTGCTTGACTGACATTAAAACTTTATACCTTTCATTTCCATATGACGTCAAACGCAGCGCCAACTAAACAACTTGCATTGAGAGTTTGTTCGCTCTGTCTCTTGAACATTATTTCTGATATTATCGTTAT
>JBAIZL010000008.1:10078394-10088394 GCA_036971475.1 Prosapia bicincta
TCGATCACTTGTAGATTTCTGCTCTTAGTGCATCCCCAGAGTGTCAACCCGTATGTGTCCATACGGGCTTGATTACTTGCTTGTACAACTGAAATTTATAGTAATGGCTCAACTCAGATTACGTACCTATGCGCCTCTTTACTTTTCTGTAACTTAAAAATAAATTTTTTAAACAGTGTTCTTTCAGTTCAGTGCTACGTAGCAGGACTATGCATTAAAACGCATAAGACTTTAAATGTGTTAATAAACCAACTGGTCGATTCATGCTGGAAAGAACGAGATTTTTTCCGTGAAAACATTTATTGAAATAAACTCGTTTTAGTAAATGTTTCCGTTTAAGCATGGCCTTCCACTCTTCGCAACCGGATAACCTGTTTAGCCTGAGCGCTTCTCAGAGACAAAATAAAATATGCTGATATTTGAAAAATTCGAAAGTTAAAAAGTTCTCCTGATTTGGTTAGTTACAGCTCCATCAGTTATCGATTTATTCAAGTTGTTTTGTAGGTGATGCTCTGAGTCGTTCAAGCCTCACCTCTTCCTCAAGTTAATAAAGTTCTACACTCTTTTGTCACTCGAACGTTCGGTGGTTTTTTTCGTTACTAATTCCCCAAATCATAATTAAAATGAGTTCTATACATGGATTTCTAATAGCCACCCGTTACAAAAACATTTCAGCCTCGACCACGTTTCTACTTACTATTATCTCTTTTTATGTTATATTTACTTCTTTTCTATTTACCGCAGTCCCCTATTTCCATCATACACTTTGGCAGTGTTGCTTCCTTGCCTTCTATGTTATCGCTTCCCTTATAATTATGTGTAAAAAATAATTTTCTTTTATCTATTACCATCTTTTACTATATAAGAAACGCACACTTGTAAATAACTTCCTCACAACACAAATTACAAGGACCATAACCTGTTTCCGGCAACCATGTTGCCTTCATCAGTGATTAAACTACACTGCAATTATGCAACACTGAGATTAGCTAATGTTGATGGTAACCGTTGCCGAAAAGAGGTTGTGATCAAATTTGTTTTGTGCGAAAATCGGTAACAAGTGCGTATTTATAATATATTTAATCTGCCGGGTTTAAATATAACTTATAATATCATCTACTGTACACTTATTATGTTTATATTATCTACTTGAAACTACAATTTTTTACTTTGTGTTTAGTTTATCTTTAATCAGTTTACTGCTATTATCTTCGTGTTTGTTTTTTTATTGATTTCAATAAAAGTTTCTGCTACTAGGGATTGAATAAACTTCCTTTAATAAACTATCTACTTGTTTGTTCTCATTATGTCTGTTTATATTTCAATTTTATTTCTCTTATAAACTTGTTCAATATTCTTGTCTGTTTTAACTGATTGTTTAGATTTCAGTATTTCTATTGCCGCCTTATTTTTTATTATCTACCTTCTTTCTAATTCTGCTGCGTTGTTTTTGTTTTACTCTGATATATTTACTGCTGATAATTTCTTATTGTACGTTTTTGAAAATTTTCTTTGTTTCAATTATTGCTATGAACTTACTATTGTTTATTTTGTATTCTACATATTTTTCTGTTTTAATTACTGATACAATCTTAGCCCTAGTTATACTATTTTCTTTGTGTTTTGTATGTAAGATCAAACATTTTCAGATCTTCGAATTTAAAATCATGTTGCTTATGTACTTGTTTATCAATATAACTTTGTCTCAGTAGCACAAAATATTTAATTTGTTATATAAATAGTTACTTTTATTTTTTCATACACTTAGTATTACTCCGATTAAAGATTACAAAACGTTTTGTTTAGACGAGTGTCCTGCAGTGTGTTCTGCAAGCCTAACTAGCGGGCTATTGCTAATGATCACGTAAACTCTTCCCAGACATACCGTTCTCTAGAAGTTTCTCACTAGTAGCCATTTTTTTCCGTACATGTTATGACGTCAGAGAAGAAATTTCGCGTAACGGATATTAGAGAATACTTCTTACTCATCGATGCAGTCTCTACGTATCTCGATAATTCTTACGGATTGGTAAAATTGGACTGTAAAAGCAAAACCATATTAGAAGGAGCTGGGAAAAGCTAATTAAAGCATTTTACTTATTAAACATTTAAATATTTCTGAAACTGTGTTCTTTTAATTTGATAATTACAAACATATTTTAAAATAATAAATAAAGTTTAACTTATATATAAACATAATAAACGTTTTTAAGAGAAGTCATTCTTTTTTACTTAATTAACGTTGTGTGTTAATATAAATATATTACGACTTTAGCTGTAGTTATTTTAATCTATTTGTGTACTTCATATATTTAAATACAGTTGTATTACAATATAGAAAACATAGTTAATGAAAGCTACCCCTCCCCGATCGTGTACAAGTAACTAACTTTATCTGGAAGCATAAATATTGACGTTCTGCATGAAGGGGATGTATTTTTTACAGGAACACATCCATCCAAAGTTTTGTTGTAGCGATCTCCTCAGTTTCATCATACGCTTTTAGACTGTTTTATCCGTAAGTGGAGTTGAGGGTGGAGGTTGGGGGAGGGGTTGAAGGATCTCCCTTTAATTAACAGAAAGAGGTTCATTAGAGCTTATTCATTAGAAGCGAGCCGTAATTAGCCAGTTGCTAATGAAGGCCCCGCCATTGACTCTCCTAACAATACACACACATACATCTTTATAATTTTACTTCACAGCTCACACTTTAGATAATGTTTATTAGATCCTGTATGCAGATGGGTTTGTCTATTCAAAGCGATTATAAAGGCACTGCTGTGGATTTCTTTTGTTTTGAAGATCCAGTTGCCATGGCAACGTGTTTAAATTTTAATGTTTAAAACTTTTACTTCCTTAATTAAACTTTACATTCAGAACGGAAACGTTTGGCCGATATACGCGTTAATTTATGTTTTTTTTTTCTTTTTAAATTAAGAAAAACGTAATTTCTACTGTCCTAGTTTAATTAATTTTTCGACTTTCATTTAAACAAATGAGCTTTTGTTGCGCTATTCAAAATTCTCAGTGAATGGAATCTCAGTAATTAACATTAGTTTCACTTGGAAATAATTTGGGAAAAGATTACCATTTTTTCACTCATATTAAATTGTTTAGAATTAAAAAAAACGGGGGTTTGTTTTACTCACGTTTCGACAGGTAATTTTTTTTCCTTTTCAACACATTAAAGAAGACGTGTTTCACTTATGGTCTAGAGAAGGAGCATCGACAATACACAGTTGATACTGTGTAAATAAAATTCTGTCTTATAAATAAATAATTTTCTCTTCTAAAATGTTTGTGTGATTTTAAACATATTAAAATTATTGTCATGTTGAAAATCTTTTCTGTCAAACTTATAGCATTTTTGTTTCGTTATCCAATAAAGGAAAACAAAAAATTTGAATAAAAAAAACATTATTTTATTACAGATTCAATCTTACTGAAACGATTTTTTAATTACTGTTTCCCCTACGCTCTTTTCAAATTCTCACCCACTCCAAAACAAGTAATGTATATTTTAAAACATTAAGTAAATTCCAACAAAGAAAAATTTTACTATAGTTACTCTTTATTCAATAGTTACAATTAATATAAATAAAGAAGCATAACCTATGCGTTAAAACAGCTGTTCTACCACATAACCTATACCGTAATATCAGCTGCTTTATGAAATCATGTGTTATCACTTATTTTAAGCCAAATGGCACGAAATAATTATATTGCATACCTTGGGCTCCTTTGTGAAAATATTTTCTTCCATATAAAATCTAAGATAAATTAATTAAACTTAATTAATGAATTATAATTGTAAAAACTGTATTAACAACAAGTGTCACCCACTTCTAGTTTAAAAAAATGTATTTGAACTTGAGTGGATGAATGAAAAGTATTTTATTAAGGATTCAAAATGTGTACAAGATATAGGCCTATGTGTTACAAAATGCGTTTCCCTCTCTATAGAGAGAATGTGAACAGAAGGGGGGGGGGAAATATTAAATCTGTTGACTGTATTTCCTGCTTATTGTTTATTACTGCCAACACGATCTTTAAAATCCATGTACATTCTCGATGGTCTTACGTATTGTGAATTATCATTTTTTCTACGAGATATTTTTCTCTATCTGTGATCTTGTCTTCTGTATGGACAATCTATTAAGGTAGTTAAGGTTGCCTTCAATCAATCTCTGCTCCATTACTCCACTCGTAGCGTGGTGATAAAACAACCATAAAAGCAAACACTATGGAATCCAACGATCACGACCGAGGAGCGAAGAACTGTTCTCGATGCGTGTTCTAATTATCACCAAACCATGTACAGCTAATACGTATCGTGCACATTTAGAATTGCTTACTTATATACTTTCGTTAATGACCTCTCCTTAACCCCCCCTTTTTTCCAATTAACCCCGACAGAAGGAAAGTCGAAACGTGAGAAAAAAGTTCCCACGCGCGCTTTCTGGCGGTTCTTTTAATAACTATTGCTTGTCTTATTACAGGGCTAACAAAGTGGCAGGCTCACATAATCAGCCCCCCTCCCATCTCGCGGTTTAACGGAGATTTCCATCCTAGGCACTTGTGAATCGGTTTCATTACCAGTCTGCCACGCCTTCCAATTACTTTAACCAAGTTTTTTTTAATAACTCCATGCAATATATCCCAAGACGTTAGTGCGTGCGTGCGATCAGTTGTCAGTAATTTGTTTCGATATAAATCGAATTAACCGGACGCTGACGTCACGGATTTGAATTGTAATAAAAGTTACGATGATTGAGCGTGTGTAAGTTATACACACCGCGTTATTAATTTTGTATCGATATCGATTTTTTGTTAATTCCAATACATCCGTGGACAGGCGGGACCAATATACTAGTAATCCTTGGGGATTCGTTCACTAGACACTAACATTTCCCACAACACTACATTCATTATAGTTTAATGTTGGCAGTTATAAATAATTTAACAAAATTTGCTCATTTGATGGAAGAGCCATTCTAAAAAACCTCTGATGAATTCATGTCATAAATTAAGAACCACAATTACTAAACGTTTTATTTGCATTCAAACTTTTTTCTTAAAACAGTTGAGCCCAGAAACTCGTTCCTTGACTCTATGAAAGGACACACAAATAGAAAACAATAAGTACATTTTTACTTATATATACTATATACTATATACTATATACTATATACTATATACTATATACTATATACTATATACTATATAATATATAATATATACTATATACTATATACTACATACTACATACTACATACTACATACTATATACTATATACTACTTACTATATACTATATACTACATACTATATACTATATACTACATACTATATACTACATACTACATACTATATACTACATACTATATATTATATACTACATACTATATACTATATACTATATACTACATACTATATACTATATACTATATACGTACTAAAAGGTACGTAGTGTAATAATGCATTGGTTTTTACGTCAAACAGATGAGGTTGTATTTTAAGAAATGCATGTTTATACCTGAAAAAGATTTAATATAGGTATATATATATATATATATATATATATATATATATATACAACCATGTGTAACTATATAAAAACATTCAGTGAAAGATATTTCGAAACTGGTTTTGAACCAAAGAAGATTTACATTCTTAAAATTTGTGTCAACACTCATAAAAATATACTGTAAGATAAGAAATAAGTTAGTTTGCGAGTCAAGTATAATTTATTTATTTACAATCTTTAGGGACGTTTTAAAAACTATTCCAAGCTATAAGTAATGAATTAAATTGTAACAAATTTTATAAAAAATATCACCAAAAATTTATAATTTTTCTAGTAATGTGTGATACTGTCTAAGACATTATTTTATTTTAATAACTTTTAATAGCCTTTATTACTGTATGTTACAAGAAGTCAGTTCATTAAGTGATTTACTGATAAATTATTATTAATAGTTTTAATAATATTAATTAATTTATTAATATTTAGTAAAGATACCAAGAGATTAATACTCATATCGTGTGTTTATGTTTGTTTTTTGTAAATTTGGTGCATTTATAAAAGATAACATAATTTTTATTTGATGATAATTTGTACACACTTTATTTAAAATCTATTTTTTTCAATACGTATTTAGATCAAAATGAAAACGAACTGGTTTTTTGAAACATCGACACAACGATTATACCTAAATAAATTGTACTTAACTCGCAAATCATCCCCAATTTTATCTTATATTTTTACTTATAATTATTTGCGACAGGCTGCAATCAGTTAACAGTGTCTCATCAAATGATAGTAAATAAACTGAATGTAAAGGTTAGGTTTCGCTATGAGATAACTAGCTGTTGTAATTTTGTAATAATATATAGAAAACGTTTTGAGTCTTATGCTGTAAAAGTACATTTTTACTGAAAGTACAAATAGAAAATTAACTGAACTAAACATTTTTTTGTCGAAAACTAAGATTTAAAAATTGGAAATTGTTTGGGCTATTTCGCGAGGAAAACCTATTGTTACAATTTTATCACACTATTGAAACTAACTGGCTTGAAACCCGTGCAGGATATTCCGGACTGTCTAAGAAAAGTGGATTTATTTCGAAATTAGAGGCAATTTTGTTGGAATTAGCTGTTGGGGTGAGTTGTGGTTGGAAACTAGACATAGAATTATTAACGATTGTAACACAACTTTTCACACAATTTAATGTTTTTTAAAAAAATAATTAAGATACGGATAATATAAAATAAATTTCGACTAATTTATTTCTCATCTCGGTAATCGATTTTCGTCCGTTCCCCGATGTCCAAATGAGTTGGAAATTCACAGATAAGAATACATGATTCAATCATGAAATGCATAAGCCTACACTAATTGATAAATTGTCCCATTTCGGTAATTGTAATTCACACCTTTAAATCGATTTAACCGCCTTCTTACGTTGTTCAATATGGCTGACACCGGTCATGAAAATAGTAGAATAAAGAATTAAATAAATAGAAGTAAAAATACGTTTTAATGCATTTTCCCATAGCAAAAGATCTATAAAGAATAAATAATATATCATCAGGACGCTGACAAGTAGACAAAATAATTAAATCAAATATTTAATTTAGTTCAACATTTTTGTAACGATACTTCGAACATTTACATTTTCCTCTTGACATTCTAGCGACAAATGATACAATAGACAAAATTTAATGATTTTTCACTATTTAGTAAGTTTCAAAAGGCTGAAACTTCATCGAAAGTATATTTAATTTAAATTATTTTAGATTTAATTTAATTAAATAATTATTTATAGACCCTATTCAGTCGTGTGTTATTGATATTACCACATACAGGACATGAGATTTATGTTAGTATTACAAGAATAAATGAAACGAAAACAGACCCAAAGTCGTCCAAGTAAAATTCACAGTATAAAGTGAAGGTAAAGACATCAATTTCTCATTTCAGCCCATTACTGTCCTTTAATCCTTATTTTATATGCTAATAGCGATGTAAAAATAATTTCATTTTATTATTATTTTTTAAATCCGTATAATGCACACTTTATTGTACTTCAAAGTTGTTAAAGCCCTTTCCTCAAAAATTGTTTATTATTTTTATGTACCCATTACATCTATATTTTGTGAGACAATATTGTAATATTGGTGCGAAATTGTCAGGTCTGCATGCCCTTTTAAAACATAGCATAATACATGATAAAAAATGTGAGACTTGAAGCCGCTTTCTCCTGCACACGTTGTAATTGATTTTCTCCAACTCGGAATTATTGTAATTTGTTATGAGTTAAACAAAGTGCGTGGGGGGCGCACGCACATGGCACACCACATATCCTGCGATAAATGTATCGACAACCGAAACTTTTATGTTTAAACACCTACTAAACCTCATACTTTTAGTTTTACTCATAACAAATTACAGTTATTCCGGGCAAAAGAAAACATAACTTTGATTTTGTCAGGTCATAACAAAAGCTTGTTTCTAAAATGTTTTAATTTATTATTGGTTTACCGGTTGTAGAAACTGAACTGAAAGTGTTTCACTAATTTCCTGAAATATACTTACTTACTTATTTAATAGCCAACACCCACTCTTGGCATTTCTGCCATTTGGTGACGCGCTGACCAGTAAATCATGGAGAGTTGTTCCTCAGGTCTGAGCCCTTCCACCTGTTGTCTGACATGTTCCAGTGCAGGGCATGTTTGGAGATGGCCTGCATCAAAAAGATTGAAGGAGCACAGAGAGCCCTCGGGGCTGTCCAGGATACCTATACGGTGAAGGTGAGCAGGCAGGAGGTCTTGTCCGGTGAGGGTGCGGAACGCTGGAACAGCTATGAAGCGGTCAGGATAGTAGTCCGGTCCGTATTTTGATAGTTTCTCCCAGGTTTTTCCCATGGCAGCCTCTTGGTACACAGCTTTCATTTTGTGTTTTACTGACAAATCAATGAAAGCCTTGGCAGCTGACAGTGGCATTTTCAGTTTCGGTTGTAACAGTGTAGTTCCCTTTTTGGCTAGGAAATCGGCCCTTTCGTTCCCAGCCACATCCACATGTCCAGGGACCCATTGTATTTTGATGTTCCAGCCGTTTGTAATTAATTTATTCAGGATCTCTCGTGTTTCTAATGTGAGATTGCTATCCGTAGGTGAGTTTTGTAATAAAGCAACTATGATGGGTTGTGAGTCTATCAGGAAGGCTAAATTTTTTTTTGTTTTCTAACTGAATAAGTTTAATACATGCTTCTTTTACTGCTGCGACTTCGCCCTCAAAGTTGCTACTGGGAGTCCGACAGCGATGGAGCCCTCAAATAGAGAGCAATGGAAGCCTACACAGGTTTTGCCGTTTTGTGGTAGCGATAATCCGTCTGTATATATATATATATATATATGCAGCCAATGGTTTGGGGGGGGGGGAGTACAGACTATGGATAGTCTGGTAAAAGGCTTTCCTAAGTTCAGCAATATGAGAGTTTCGTTTTGTCGAGTCCAGGTCCAGAAGGTTGATACTAGCGCAAGGTAACTTGGGGTGAATTTGAAAGGGCACTTGAGAAAGTAGAGGTTCTCCTGCGTTGATGTTATACTTCTCTGCTAGGGCTAGTGCGTGCGCAGTCGGTGTTTGCTGCGTTTTTAATCTGGGGTGAGCAGGTTGATAGTTAGACCAAAAGCGGGAGTGAGCTCGTTTGTTTCTTTCCCAGAATTTCAAGCAGTTTTTGTCTCTTCGGCATTTTGCAGTGGTTCAATTTTAGCTTGTAATTCCATAGCGTTAATAGGTGTAGATTTAACTGCTCCTGTTATTGTTCGCAAGGCAGCATTTTGGACTTTGTCGAGCTTTGATAAGGTGTTGTTGCACGCTGTTCCGAAAATTTCACTTCCGTATTCCATAACAGGTCTGATGTATGATTTGTATACAGTGCTTAGTACGTCTTGACTTGAACCCCACTTGGTTGCCGTTAGTCTCTTCAGAATCCGAGATCTTTTAGAACCTTTGCAGGCAGCGTCCTCAACGTGTTGCTTCCACGATAGTTTTTTGTCTAGTTGTATTCCCAGGTAGGTAGTAAGGGTTTCTTCTTTTAAAAAGATGCCATTGTATTGAAGAGCAGGTCTGGTATTTATTTTAGTGGAGAGGCTGAACAGCTGAATAGCGGTTGGCTATGGTAACAGTGGCTATGATATCGTTGATCATAACGTTGAATAATGCACAGCTGAGCACCGCCCCTTGTAGCAGCCCGTCTCTCTGGATTCGGTACCTTGAGGTAGCTCCGTTGAACTGAACCCGGATATGTCTTTGGGATAAAAAGGATTTGATCCACCTCAGTAAGTTGACAGACACGCCGTAACTTATTAGTTTATGAATTAACATCTTCTTCCATACTTTGTCATACGCGGTTTGGAAATCCACCAATGCTGCAAGCGTGGATTGACGGGAATTAAAACCGTCCTTAACGTTCTGTACAAACTTCATTATTTGGTAT
>JBAIZL010000008.1:10095894-10128394 GCA_036971475.1 Prosapia bicincta
ATATGAGTAAAAAGTGGTAAAGCGGGGTATATAAGGTTAAACCCAATGATCTATATGAGTAAAAAGTGGTAAAGCAGGGTATTTAAGGTTAAACCCTATGATCTATATGAGTAAAAAGTGGTAAAGCGGGGTAGTTTAAGGTTTAACATTATGATCTATATGAGTAAAAAGTGGTAAAGCAGGGTATTTAAGGTTAAACCCTATGATCTATATGAGTAAAAAGTGGTAAAGCGGGGTAGTTTAAGGTTTAACATTATGAGCTATATGAGTAAAAAGTGGTAAAGCAGGGTATTTAAGGTTAAACCCTATGAGCTATATGAGTAAAAAGTGGTAAAGCGAGGTATTTAAGGTTAAACCCTATGAGCTATATGAGTAAAAAGTGGTAAAGCAGGGTATTTAAGGTTAAACCCTATGAGCTATATGAGTAAAAAGTGGTAAAGCGAGGTATTTAAGGTTAAACCCTATGATCTATATGAGTAAAAAGTGGTAAAGCGGGGTAGTTTAAGGTTTAACATTATGAGCTATATGAGTGAAAAGTGGTAAAGCAGGGTATTTAAGGTTAAATGTGTATACACTAACAATGTTTAATATTAGGAAAATACACTCTTAATACATGGGTCCATCAGCATATATTTCAATTAAACAGCCTCGTTTTGACAGCTAATTTGCTATAGTCTTCTAGGGAATACGAGATATATTGAGAGGTACGGTCCACCTCCAGATCTGATGTCATCTGTAATTCAATATAGGTTTTTAACTTATTTTTAGAGCAAACATTCATTCTGTTTTTCAAATTTAATGTACAATAGTTACCAGATCTCATAACCTATCGTATGTTTTCGTTTTTATTTGTGGCTCATTTTCTGTCTTTGGACGTTTTATATCGTCTTGGTTTCGTACTGTAATATTTTCGCCAAATTTTATAAAAACTTAAAAGCCAATTAAATTTGAACAAACCTAATATTTTCTCTAAAATTAAGATAAATAGGCTATGAGATAACAAACTTCACGTGTTTAACCCGATCTTATCTTATACATAGATCCGTAATGTAGGCCTCAATATGAATCGAATTCCCGAGAAGACTATAGCGCATTAGCTGTCGAAACGTAGCAGTTTAACTGAAATATATGCTGATTGACTCATGTATTGATCGTGTATTTTCCTAATATTAATAATGTCTACATTAATTAAACTATATATATAATAATAATAATAGAATAAAAATATTTCAAAAAGAAGAATACTTTTAATGAATATATTTATTCAAAGCTTTTCGCCGATAAAATAGTACCAGCATCTTCAGGAAAATAATTATCTAATAAAATATTTTTACAAAATTAAATCATATGTGCTACAAACGACCATATGTTTATAAGTATTGCACTTTATGTAAATTTTTCTATAACATCAATGACTTTATAAATAGTTTGGTGCCTTGATCTCACTTGAATTTGTTCGTCAATTAATTTGTCTTTAACTTTATGCTTATAAATTTCCAATGTTACAAATATATTCATTTTTAATCCTTTATTTAATTCTTTTATTAATTTCATATTTTCTATTTCCGGAAACTCGTGTCCATTATTAATACAATGCGTAGCTAAAATTGATTTATATATGTTTGGTTTGATATAAGCGTTTAAATGTTCTTTGTATCTTTCTTTTAAATTCCTTTTTGTTTGTCCTACATATAATTTATTACAAGTTTGACATTTTATATTATATACTCCATTTCTTTCGTGCATATTATTTTGATTTTTGTTATTGTTTATTAAATTTTTAATTTTATTATCAGTTTTATATGTAATTTGTAAATTTGTTTCTTTAAATAATCTTGTAATTTTATTTATTTCGTTACCAGTGAATGTAAATGTTGTCCAAATATTTTCTCTCTTATTAGGTACAAAGTTATTTTCGAGTTTCTGTTTTCTTATTATATTATTATTTAATTTATCTATAGTTTTCCTTTTATATCCATTTTCCAAACCGATTTGATATATTATATTTTTCTCTTTTATTTGATCATTTAAGTTCATTGATATTTTGTGCTTTCTATGTAGTAAATTATAAAGCGCTGCCATTTTTTGGTTGAATGGATGATTTGAATAATTAGGTATTATTTGATTTGTCTGCGTTGGTTTTCTATATATATTATATTCAAATGATTCTTTATTTCTAGTAATTGTAATATCTAAATAAATTAGTTTCTTTTTGATTCAAATTCATGAGTATATTTAATATTTTCGTGTATATTATTTATACAATTTAATATTTTGTCAATATTTAAACAATTATTATTTGATATGTATAATCCATCATCTACATATCTAAACCAATGTCCATTTTGATCATATGTTTTAATAATCTTATCTATTTCAATGTCTAGGTTTTGTAAAAATATTTCCATAATATGCTGGACATTGGAGAGCCCATTGTTAATCCATCCTTTTGTTTATAAATTTTATTATTATATAAAAAATAATTTTGATTTAATATGATTTTTAATGTATTCATTATTTCTTGTGTTAATGTGTTATCTTTTCTAAATGTATCTATATTATGTTTTATTATTTCAAGTGTTTTCATTATAGGTATATTATTATACAGGTTGGTAACATCAAATGATATTAATTTTGTATTATTATCAATTTTAATATCTTTTAATTTTTCAATAAGCTCAATCGAGTTTTTTATATTATGAGTATTATTTAATTTTACCTTATCTTTAAGTAATAAAGTCAAATATTTTGAAATTTTATAAGAAGGAGCAGTTGTAAAATTAACTAATGGCCTAATTGGTTTATCTTCTTTGTGCAATTTAGTTAGTCCATTTAATCTTGGAATTTTAGGATTCTCATTTATGTAATTATTAGTATATTTTTTATTAAATAATTTAGATGATGTTTTTATTATATTTTTTATTTCATTTTGATATTTGTCTGTGGGATCTTTATTTATTTCTGAATATTGGTTTTTAGATATATAATTTTCTGTTTTATTTATATGTTCTTGTTTATCAATAATAACTACAGCATTACCTTTATCAGCCTTTGTCATAATAAGATCATTAGTTTGTAATTTTTGTTTAATTTTATGAATTTGCGAGTATTGTTTTATGTGTGTATGATTAGTTTTGTTATTTTTAATTAACTTTATTATTTCATGTGATGTTTTTATTCGCATATTTTCTTGTTCCTCTACTTTTATTTTATTGATACTGAATTGGCAATCAATTCATCAAATTAAACAAAAATTACAAACTAATGATCTTATTATGACAAAAGCTGATAAAGGTAATGCTGTAGTTATTATTGATAAACAAGAACATATAAATAAAACTGAAAATTATATATCTAAAAACCAATATTCAGAAATAAATAAAGATCCCACAGACAAATATCAAAATGAAATAAAAAATATAATAAAAACATCATCTAAACTATTTAATCAAAAATATACTATTAATTACATGAGAATCCTAAAATTCCAAGATTAAATGGACTAATTAAATTGCACAAAGAAGATAAACTAATTAGGCCATTAGTTAATTTTACAACTGCTCCTTCTTATAAAATTTCAAAATATTTGGCTTTATTACTTAAAGATAAGGTAAAATTAAATAATACTCATAATATAAAAAATTTAAAGATATTAAAATTGATAATAATACAAAATTAATATCATTTGATGTTACCAACCTGTATAATAATATACCTATAATGAAAACGCTTGAAATAATAAAACATAATAGAGATACATTTGGAAAAGATAACACATTAACACAAGAAATAATAAATACATTAAAAATCATATTAAATCAAAATTATTTTTTATATAATAATAAAATTTATAAACAAAAGGATGGATTAACAATGGGCTCTCCAATGTCCAGCATATTATCGGAAATATTTTTACAAAATATAGACATTGAAATAGATAAGATTATTAAAACATATGATCAAAATGGACACTGGTTTAGATATATAGATGATGGATTATACATATCAAATAATAATGGTTTAAATATTGACAAAATATTAAATTGTATAAATAATATACACGAAAATATTAAATTTACTCATGAATTTGAATCAAAAAATAAACTGAATTATTTAGATATTACAATTACTAGAAATAAAGAATCATTTGAATATAATATATATAGAAAACCAACGCAGACAAATCAAATAATACCTAATTATTCAAATCATCCATTCAACCAAAAAATGGCAGCGCTTTATAATTTACTACATAGAAAGCACAAATTATCAATGAACTTAAATGATCAAATAAAAGAGAAAAATATAATATATCAAATTGGTTTAGAAAATGGATATAAAAGAAAAACTATAGATAAATTAAATAATAATATAATAAGAAAACAGAAACTCGAAAATAACTTTGTACCTAATAAGAGAGAAAATATTTGGACAACTTTTACATTCACTGGTAACGAAATAAATAAAATTACAAGATTATTTAAAGAAACAAATTTACAAATTACATATAAAACCGATAATAAAATTACAAATTTAATAAACAATAACAAAAATCAAAATAATATGCACGAAAGAAATGGAGTATATAATATAAAATTTCAAACTTGTAATAAATTATATGTAGGACAAACAAAAAAGAAATAAAAAGAAAGATACAAAGAACATTTAAACGCTTATATCAAACCAAACATATATAAATCAAATTTAGCTATGCATTCTATTAATAATGGACACGAGTTTCCGGAAATAGAAAATATGAAATTAATAAAAGAATTAAATAAAGGATTAAAAATTAATATATTTGAAACATAGGAAATGTATAAGCATAAAGTTAAAGACAAATAAATTGATGAATAAATTCAAGTGAGATCAAGGCACCAAACTATTTATAAGGTCATTATGTTATAGAAAAATTTACATAAAGTGCAATACTTATAAACATATGGTTGTTTGTAGTACATATGATTTAATTTTGTAAAAATATTTTATTAGATAATTATTTTCCTAAGGTGCTGATACTATTATATCGGCGAAAAGCTTTGAATAAATATATTCATTAAAAGTATTCTTGTTTTTGAAATACTTTTAATTTATTAACTATATTACAAGAAAACATATCACCATATTTAATATATATATTACGTTTACTAACTTTATTTACTAAGTTTTAGCCTTTCCTTGCGTATTCCATTTTTATATGGATTACACCTATTAATATTATTATTACAATTTGTTCAAGCAATGAACTGCTTCCCTATATTATCTTACAATTCAATCTTAAGTTTATTTGTTTACCACTTTCTACCACTCATTTGAGCCTTTCGTATTTTATATGATTAAACAAACGGCATAACAGGGTCCTTCAGGTTAAAATGTATAGTAGTTTTGTAATAATATTACTTTTTTAAATAAAGACGCTACACTAAGAAACTGGTTAGAAACAAAATACGTAAACTTTATCTCCTCTTACTAATGACTCCTAGTCTACTATGGACTTTACAGTCGTTTAGACGATAAAAGAGAGAGAGAGTTATATGAGAAGTAGGAGAGTAGGTTTATATTTATATTTTAGTTGTAGTATTAGATATGACACACGTTCGGAGACTTCAACGCGCAACGTTTGGGAGTTACCTAATTATTACTTGATTTAATGAGTGAGCTCTAATGAACCTGTTTCTTTTAATTAAAGGAACACCCTCTCCCTCCGTAGTCACGGATATAACGGCGCAAAGCCGTGTGATGAAACGGAAAAGTTTGTGCAATTTAACTCAGCGTGAATATGTTCCTGCAAAGCTGACTCATTTTCCGCGAACAAAACTTTTATAATGTTAAACATTTCTGCTTAATTAACTTCTCCTTGCAACTACAGTAAGCAGTAAACAAAGAAATAACGGATGAAAGGCGAAAGGCTTACTAATCCTTGACTGGTCCTGCACGTTCTCTAAACCCTTCTAACGTGATAAAAAAACACACATTTGTTTCTTACATATTTCTAAATCTTATTGTCCGTCATTCCTCGCTTCGTCGACATCTTTGGAATGCTTCCATCTACTTAAAATATTTTAGGCCTATTGGAAGTTAAGTAAATGCTTCATGCAGTAGGCCTACTAGGAATGGCGGATAGTAACGAGAAAAAATATTCAATTCATCAAATTTAAAAGCTCTGATTTGTTTTGAAAATCGTACGGTTATAAGGGTCAAATAATTTTAAGCTTTACTGAAGTAAAAATCAACCCCTCAAACACAAATTTTATGACATTTTACAGATGTTATTTATAACCTGCACGAGATTCATTTTTAATGTTAACAATAAATAGCCTGTTTTAAAGTTATTTCTAATTTTATTTCATTTATTATTTCATTTTTTAAAACTGAATCTCATAAAATGATTGTTATGGCCCAGAGTGATGATTGAGGGAGTGAAGTAGAGACAGAAAACTCTGAAATAAGAGATGAACAGGATTGGGCAAAGCGTAAAATCGCAGTGACCTACTCTCTATCGGAAACCATGACGGGTTTATTTACTAATAGTTTTTCCTGGTATAAGAAGGAATATCCTAACCTGTACAATCAGTAAGACAGATTCGTGTACTGATTAGGGCTGAACAGAAAAGTTTCCGTTCTTATTAGGTTTGTTATTACGTTCGTCAGGAGATTCTGAAATATGTTTTGATTCACCCTTGAAGATTATAGGTTTAAGGAGATCCTTAGGTAGGAACACGGAACTTTCCGTCGCTACTACTTCAGCGTGATATTGCTTTAGATAATAATGTTAAACCATAAGGCTACTAATCTCCAAACGCGTGTTAGTTGGAGGCTGATTTAGGAGAAGCTGGCGGATCATGAGGGATGGGAAGATTATAGGTTTAAGGAGATCCTTAGGTAGGAACACTGAACTTTCCGTCGCTACTACTTCAGCTTGATATTGCTTTAGATAATTATGTTAAACCATAAGGCTACTAATCTCCAAACGCGTGTTAGTTGGAGGCTGATTTAGGAGAAGCTGGCGGATCATGCGGGATGGGAAGATTATAGGTTTAAGGAGATCCTTAGGTAGGAACACGGAACTTTCCGTCGCTACTACTTCAGCGTGATATTGCTTTAGATAATAATGTTAAACCATAAGGCTACTAATCTCCAAGCGCGTGTTAGTTGGAGGCTGATTTAGGAGAAGCTGGCGGATCATGCGGGATGGGAAGATTATAGGTTTAAGGAGATCCTTAGGTAGGAACACGGAACTTTCCGTCGCTACTACTTCAGCGTGATATTGCTTTAGATAATAATGTTAAACCATAAGGCTACTAATCTCCAAGCGCGTGTTAGTTGGAGGCTGATTTAGGAGAAGCTGGCGGATCATGCGGGATGGGAAGATTATAGGTTTAAGGAGATCCTTAGGTAGGAACACGGAACTTTCCGTCGCTACTACTTCAGCGTGATATTGCTTTAGATAATAATGTTAAACCATAAGGCTACTAATCTCCAAGCGCGTGTTAGTTGGAGGCTGATTTAGGAGAAGCTGGCGGATCATGCGGGATGGGAAGATTATAGGTTTAAGGAGATCCTTAGGTAGGAACACGGAACTTTCCGTCGCTACTACTTCAGCGTGATATTGCTTTAGATATTAATGTTAAACCATAAGGCTACTAATCTCCAAGCGCGTGTTAGTTGGAGGCTGATTTAGGAGAAGCTGGCGGATCATGCGGGATGGGAAGATTATAGGTTTAAGGAGATCCTTAGGTAGGAACACGGAACTTTCCGTCGCTACTACTTCAGCGTGATATTGCTTTAGATAATAATGTTAAACCATAAGGCTACTAATCTCCAAGCGCGTGTTAGTTGGAGGCTGATTTAGGAGAAGCTGGCGGATCATGCGGGATGGGAAGATTATAGGTTTAAGGAGATCCTTAGGTAGGAACACGGAACTTTCCGTCGCTACTACTTCAGCGTGATATTGCTTTAGATAATAATGTTAAACCATAAGGCTACTAATCTCCAAACGCGTGTTAGTTGGAGGCTGATTTAGGAGAAGCTGGCGGATCATGCGGGATGGGAAGATTATAGGTTTAAGGAGATCCTTAGGTAGCAACACGGAACTTTCCGTCGCTACTACTTCAGCGTGATATTGCTTTAGATAATAATGTTAAACCATAAGGCTACTAATCTCCAAACGCGTGTTAGTTGGAGGCTGATTTAGGAGAAGCTGGCGGATCATGCGGGATGGGAAGATTATAGGTTTAAGGAGATCCTTAGGTAGGAACACGGAACTTTCCGTCGCTACTACTTCAGCGTGATATTGCTTTAGATAATAATGTTAAACCATAAGGCTACTAATCTCCAAGCGCGTGTTAGTTGGAGGCTGATTTAGGAGAAGCTGGCGGATCATGCGGGATGGGAAGATTATAGGTTTAAGGAGATCCTTAGGTAGGAACACGGAACTTTCCGTCGCTACTACTTCAGCGTGATATTGCTTTAGATAATAATGTTAAACCATAAGGCTACTAATCTCCAAGCGCGTGTTAGTTGGAGGCTGATTTAGGAGAAGCTGGCGGATCATGCGGGATGGGAAGATTATAGGTTTAAGGAGATCCTTAGGTAGGAACACGGAACTTTCCGTCGCTACTACTTCAGCGTGATATTGCTTTAGATAATAATGTTAAACCATAAGGCTACTAATCTCCAAGCGCGTGTTAGTTGGAGGCTGATTTAGGAGAAGCTGGCGGATCATGCGTGATGGGAAGATTATAGGTTTAAGGAGATCCTTAGGTAGGAACACGGAACTTTCCGTCGCTACTACTTCAGCGTGATATTGCTTTAGATAATAATGTTAAACCATAAGGCTACTAATCTCCAAACGCGTGTTAGTTGGAGGCTGATTTAGGAGAAGCTGGCGGATCATGCGGGATGGGAAGATTATAGGTTTAAGGAGATCCTTAGGTAGGAACACGGAACTTTCCGTCGCTACTACTTCAGCGTGATATTGCTTTAGATAATAATGTTAAACCATAAGGCTACTAATCTCCAAACGCGTGTTAGTTGGAGGCTGATTTAGGAGAAGCTGGCGGATCATGAGGGATGGGAAGATTATAGGTTTAAGGAGATCCTTAGGTAGGAACACTGAACTTTCCGTCGCTACTACTTCAGCTTGATATTGCTTTAGATAATTATGTTAAACCATAAGGCTACTAATCTCCAAACGCGTGTTAGTTGGAGGCTGTTTTAGGAGAAGCTGGCGGATCATGAGGGATGGGAAGATTATAGGTTTAAGGAGATCCTTAGGTAGGACCACTGAACTTTCTGTCGCTACTACTTCAACGTGATATTGCGTTAGATAATAATGTTAAACCATAAGGCTACTAATCTCCAAGCGCGTGTTAGTTGGAGGCTGATTTAGGAGAAGCTGGCGGATCATGAGGGATGGGAAGATTTTTAAGGCCCAGATTAAGACAAAGAAGGGAAACGTTTTCAAAGACTTGTGTGAATAGCATTAGGAGGTTTGCTCTAAATGTGAAAATGACTGAAATACAAATAAAATTGATTTAGTTGTGGATTTGTCTGAAACAATAGAAGATACTCATTAGCAATCTTTGTGCGGCGTGTAGCTTGTTACAATACGAAGCCAAATCTGCTTTCGTTAGAGTTTGTAAAAAATAAAACTTGGTAATTGCATGGATACAATTGCAATCAAAACATTAGTAGGAAATAGTGATTAGTAAGAATTATAATTTCTTAAGAACTGTACAACTCGGGTAAGGGTTTACTAGATGTTTACTCCATGAGGTGAGCCTCGCCTTGGGACGTCAAAAATAGAGCGCTTTGGCCTCGCTCTCTAGTAGGTACTGGGTCAGCCTCGCCTTGTGACGTTAATAATAGAGCGCTTTGGCCTCGCTCTCTAGTAGGTACTGGGTCAGCCTCGCCTTGTGACGTCACTAATAGAGCGCTTTGGCCTCGCTCTCTACTACGTACTGGGTCAGCCTCGCATTGTGATGTCACTAATAGAGCGCTTTGGCCTAGCTCTCTAGTAGGTACTGGTTCAACCTTGCCTTGTGACGCTACGAAGAGAGCGCTCTTGCCTTGTCCTCTAATAGGTACTAGTTCTACCTTGCCTTGTGACGTCACGAGCAGAGCGCTCTGGCCTTGTCCTCTAGTAGGTACTGGGTCATGGGGCAGCCTCGCCTTGTGACGTCACGAACAGAGTGCTTTGGCCTTGTTCTCTAGTAGGTACTGGGTCATGGGGCAGCCTCGCCTTGTGACATCACGAACAGAGCGCTTTGGCGTCGCTCTCTAGTAGGTACTGGGTCAGCCTCGGCTTGTGATGTTACTAATAGAGCGCTTTGGCCTCGCTCTCTAGTAGGTACTGGTTCAACCTCGCCTTGTGATGTCACGAGCAGAGCGCTTTGGCCTCGCTCTCTAGTAGGTACTGGGTCAGCCTCGCGTTGTGACGTCACGAACAGATCACTCTTGCCTTGTCCTCTAGTAGGTACTAGTTCAACCTTGCCTTGTGACGTAACGAGCAGAGCGCTCTGGCCTTGTCCTCTAGTAGGTACTGGGTCATGGGTCAGCCTCGCCTTGTGACATCACGAGCAGAGCGATCTAGCTTTGTTCTCTAGTAGGTACTGGGTCAGCCTCGCGTTGTGACGTCACGAACAGATCACTCTTGCCTTGTCCTCTAGTAGGTACTAGTTCAACCTTGCCTTGTGACGTCACGAGCAGAGCGCTCTGGCTTTGTCCTCTAGTAGATACTAGTTCAACCTTGCCTTGTGACGTCACGAGCAGAGCGCTCTGGCTTTGTCCTCTAGTAGGTACTAGTTCAACCTTGCCTTGTGACGTCACGAGCAGAGCGCTCTGGCTTTGTCCTCTAGTAGGTACTGGTTATATCCTTTACCCTAGTATTCAGTAGTTATACTTCTGGTTTACAACTCTTCTCACGTGACGCCGTGATGACGGAGAGTTTAATGCCGGTTTCCTTATTGCAACTGAGATTTATAATTCTTAAATATCTTTCGAGGGTGGTAAAAGTCCTTCCGAGTGATAACTCTTCAGAAAACGAGACATTCGAAATAATAACACTATAACCAGTAGATATTAGGGTTTCTAAGCAAAAAAGTTTACTTTTTGCCAGGGTGAAAAACCCAGAAAGTTTTTTTGTAAGTTCAAGCAGTATTGTGAGTAAATAAAGCCACTCTGTCATGCGTTAAATCTACTCATGTTTTGATGACATCATACAGGGCAAAGAAAGATGGTAGCCTCTATACTTGCATGCCGTTCATAATGCAAAACTTAGTATTATTATGTAAACACTTATTACTAGCTGTTACACGGTTTTGTTTTAGGTGGTTCAGCCGCATAAACTTGAAACGACATAGTGCTGCTCCCAAGGGAGCTTTGGTCACACTATTCTGAATCTTCGAGTTAGCAGAAGCAGACGAGGTAAGTGATATTCCTCTACAGACTCACTACCATGTTGTTTGTAAGGTAATACCCGTCCCCTACCTCCTAAGGTAAGGACAAACTGACCCTCAGGTTCCTGGCAGGCGTTTGTCTCATCAGCAGTTTCATCCAGCTCTTCACGCGAGACTTACCGTTCTATGTGTTTTCTCTATCTTTCGTTTACTCATTGAAAAAGCTCAATACCTTGGTACATGAACCATCCATCTTTAATATCTCCATCGTTTTGAGCCTCCTAACCGCATGGTCGTGTGATCACTTAGAGTCTCAGGAGAGGATGGCTTCCAAGAGGTTTGTGTGGGCTTCAAGTATCCAGAGCTTGGAGAACAAAATATAAAAATATATGCTCTATGACCAAAAACAATTTATTACAATGAAATACTGTGGATATTTGGCTACTTTAGAAATCAGCTGGCTAAAATGCAGTATGATATTAGGATGGGGGAGCAATATCTGTGAAACAGAGACGACGGAAGGGCGGTACCTAGGGGAGTCAATCCAGACGTCTGCCTCTCTCTCAGTGAAGGTCCAGAAGAGAGGAAGGAATCATAGCATAAATAGTTAGAAGCAATAATTGCGAAACAGCAGAAAAAAGAAAGACATTGTTGGCCTAGTTTACGAGAATATAATTCGTAGAAAGCAAAGTCATTATACAGTATAATACCACTCAGGACGGATTTACTTTTAACAATTAATGAATATTTCTCAAGGGAAATTTAGCACAAAAATAAACTAAAAGAATCCAATACGAATAATGTGTTTTTTGCCTATTATTATAGTTTTACTTGGAATTTTAATTTCATGAAAAATGAAGTAGAATTTAATAAGCTAACCTTTCATCGCCATTTTTAATTTTTAGACTATTTTAAATTAAAAGTTTATTGCAGAGGGTCAGAAATAAAGCGCCTGAAATTTCGAATCAAAATTAGAATGTTGATGCAGAATGACGTCATTTAGTTTTTGTTACTCTATTCACATCTATTACAGGAGAAAATAAATGAGTGAAAGGCATAGTAACAATGTTGCTAACTCAGTTGCCATGGAAACCGTTGGGCTCTCCGTAAAAGTGCATGGCTCTATGGAGTTTTACTGAAAAATACGTTATTAATTTTATTTCGGTTGTATATGTAACTGGCGCCTTAGAGTTACTTAGGTAAACTTAACATTTGAATCGTTATGGTGGGAGCATTTAGCTTTCGCGTATACGAATATCCAGCACGCCATTCCTTTGTATTTAACCTCAAGATTAAACTGAATTATCAAAAAACACCTAAAAATGTCAAAACCTATAAAGGAAGTATAAAGGAAAAATTATTACTGTGCTAAAATATTTTAACAAGAAAGAAGTTACTAGACTTGAATGGTTTTGATTACACGACCGCTACTAAATTCACAATATGGTTGTAAAGAATATCTCATAGGGACGTATTTACTGTGATATTGACAGAGGTGGGTAAATATTAGAAAATGCATTAAACTAATTCGAATTAACTAATTTATTATTAAAATTCTAAATATGTTGTAGTTTTATTTAGAACATTGCAAAACGTAAGGCTATTTTATTAGATGAACTCGTCGTTGCACAATTTTTTTAAAATTTTGTAGTTTATTTATCATGAAGTAGAATAAGGTTGAGTACATTGTAACAGGGTGGCATGACGAACCGGGCACCGCAAGAGGCGGGAAAACCATTTATACATGCTACCGGTGACTGTAAAACATCCCCCAATATCTTCAAAAACTATTTAAGTAATTAAATATAACGATATATTTCACCAACTCTCAATTTATATATATAAATCAGTTCAAGCAGATGTTGTTTTTATTGAATAGTTATTATTCACAATATGAGATCAAAAGTTGTTTATTAATTACTGAAGTCAAAGTAAGCTGCAGATGGGCCCAACTAAAATAACCAGTAATACTTTTGCCTGGAGATTATTGGTTGTAAGTTGATATCAGTTTACCTATCTAAAAAGCACTAGAGTTAAATACTTATGTTTTCTTAAGACATTATCACCAAGAATGGTAATTTAAACTTTAAAAGAACGTTTACTTTACGCGTGAACGCAATTTAGTGAATTTTCAAAAGATGCTTCATTAAATAAGCTGAGTTAATAACTTGGATGACGGGTAATCCATTTACATTGAATGGAGAGATTTTTTCATGTAAATGGAATTTTCGAAACAAAAAGGACGCCAATGGAGAAGCAAGAAGATTGTGTGATTCAAATTAATTAACGAATGCCAATTATATGAACGCTAGATAGCAGCACGTGAAGCAACTTTGCAGAATAAACCGCTCACGGCTTGGCTGAACAAAAGGAATAGCTTGTTATAATGTTGTGAGGCTGTGTTTTAATAAAGCTACTCCATAACGAGTAGCGAAGTCTTGTAAAACTGCCTCCAACAATGAAGCGACTTTCCCTTGCTTAAACAATTCATTAATTAAAGTATCAATATTGATTCTCTACAAAAAAAAACATAATCACCTGCTTTATATTTTAATTGCCTATTTAGAACTTAAAAACAAATTCTTGGGTAAATATTTACTCCGCGTTGGCGGAAGAACATTAAAACCCTAATTAAGGTGCCTAATCGTTCATTCAAAAGTCAATCACAAGAAATGAGGGAGAAGTTTTTGTATTATTTAACTCTTTGGTACGCCTTAACGTTGTAATGGTTTCAAACGAAATTATTTCGCTCACAAACCTGTGCTTTCTGTCTTCGTGGTTGACGGACAAAATCTTCTCTTTATTTCCATTTCCATGCTTTTTAAAATTAAAGAAAAAAAGAGTGAAACTGACGTGGTCAAGTTGTAAGTAATAATTGAGCTGGCTTGTGAGTTAAGGCTATAAATAAATAAATAACTGTACACGAACTCACAAAACAATATAATTTATTGTCATACGCGTTTCAAATACTTTGTCTTCATCATCAGTGGCAGTACTACAAATTTACAACTGTAAAGTTGCAGTTATAAGTTTGTAATAGTGTCATTGATGATGATGATGATGACATAAGTCATTGAAATGCGTATGACAATAAACAATATTGTTTGTTTTGTGAGTTCGTGTGCGTGTTTTGTTTTATTTGTACTATTTTTAGGTACAAAAGTGCTCAGCGTGTAAATACAAAGGCAGAAATTCTGTAAGACATAGGAAATGAAAGATAATTTGTAAACCTCTACGAGTATAAAAAGGAAAGATTTCGAACTGTCTTACAAAACCTACTCTTAATAAATAGAACAACATTTACATTGTTACTCAACATTTACAACTTAATAATAAATAAATAACTGAAAATTACGGTTTGGGTTTAGTAGTAAATGTTTTCTAACCAAAGTGTTGTTTACAGATTGTATTACTTTACTCACAAACATTAAAGTACTTACTAGGTTAACTGCAAGGGTTCACGGTAAACAATTACTATCATTATAAAGTGACTTGGGCAGTAGTAACCGTTTGTCCAGTTTAACTTCATTTCTGAGGTCCAGGAATGGTCACCATTAATAAAAAAGCACCTTGAACCAAACTAAGATTTTAATAGATCACTCTCTAAACATTTCAAAGTTCAACATTTAAATTAAACAAATATATTACAGTAAAAATATTGGAAATGAACCCCAATACCACAAAAAAATAATAAAAAATAACAAATAAAACAAGTTACTTAAGATTGAACCCTTATGTACATTTCGATGACCATGTCATCATCATCAGAGGGTTTTATTACAAAATTACAATCTAGCAAACAAGAAGTTACAAGCAAGAGAGATCCACATCATTTTAGTTTGTAACTTCTTGTTTGCTAGATTGTAATTTTGTAATAAGACCCTCTGGTGATGATGACATGGTCATCGAAATGTACATAAGTGTTTAATCTTAAGTAACTTGTTTTATTTGTTATTTTTGATTATTTTTTTGTTGTATTGGGTTTCATTTCCGATATTTTTATTGTAGTATATTGTACCACTGTGCTCTTGATATTGAGTATAAAACAAATATAATTTATAAAAAGACATTCTTAATTTTGCAATTTGCAAAATTATATTTTATTTACATCTTCTCGAAATGACGAGGTAGCATGGTGCAATACAAAAACCCATGGCCAGGTGTGTGTTAGCTTGACATATAACGAATACAAAGTTATAACGTATTATACATATAGAAATAAATGTTACTTAAAGTTAATTTTGACATACTTTACATTGTTTATTTAATTAACACTACACTGCTATTCCTTCACAATAAATAAGTGACAGTAAGCGTCGTTAGGCCATATTAATTAACTTCACAACTATAAATTTCATTTTAATTCAACCGTCTGCGTCTGTTAAATTATGCCCTTATATTCAGTATTCGAATAATAATTAGTATTATTCGAATATAATTACGCCCTCGCAATTAGTATAGTTCGAATATTGCTAAAAACTAAATTTATGGATAAACCCAACAGAAATTAAAATGCTTTGAGTTCAACCCATTCTGCGATTCATCCCTCGTATTTGTTTCAGGAAGTCTAAATGTGAAGCTACTCTCAGTACGAAATAGGTTTTGCTATCTATTGCGTGGAGCATTTTTATTGGTCCAAAATATGTCACGCGATGTACACACTTGTGCATGTAAGCATTGTTGTATGTCAACATCAAATTATGTCGGATATTCTGTGAGAACTTTTCAGAGTACATTTATAAACTCTCAGAGGACAAATAACTGAGTTTATAAATGGTCATTTAAGGCGGTGAGTTTTACCCCTTCTCTCTTTCTATTGCCCATCTCTTTGCTATAGGTCTCTTTTCCACATTCTATTCTTCTCGTCTCATCCATTCTTCCTTTCTTTACCTTTAACTCCTCCCCATCTCCTCTCTTCCCTCCTTCTCTCTCTTTGTATTTATCTCCCTCTTGTACCTCTCTCTCTCTCTCTCACTCTCTCCCCTTCCCACTCTTCCTTTCCTTACCTTTACTCCCCCTCTCTAGCTTTCCCTCCTTTCTCTCTCTTCTTCCCCTCTTTTACTCTCTAGCTGCCTTTCATGCTATTCTATCTCCCCCTCTCTCCTTCGTTCTGTCTCTCTCTCCCTCCAACCCAACCTACGTATTCCTCAGTCACTGTTGATGTGGTCGATTCAAGATATTCGTAGGGCAACTGTTATAGTCTTACATTTCAAGACCTCGTACTTTTACATTCAAGTGTTAGTCATTACCCACGCTTACACACGCTTACACGTAACAGCACCGGAGACATAACATTGGGAGGTCTGAATTCTATTGGTTCGGTCAAGCTTATTATAGTAAATTTTCATTTCTCATTCCTTACACATGCCGTAGCTTTTCCTTTTTCAACCTTATCTCTGCTTGGCGCCATCTTAAGTGTTCTGTTGTTTCTCGATTGTGAGTTTCAAATATTTTAAAGTCAGGTACTGTCTGTGTAGCCAACGGTTGCTTTGTTTATAAATATCCATCCACTGATTCTCTGTATTATAAGAGTTTTACAAAAACGTTTCTTTAATTATTCGTGCTTTATTCACAATAGAATATAATAATGTTTACATTTCTTTTATCAAAACATATTTAAATAATTAAAAGAATTTAAAGCTCGGGGAGAAAATTTTAATTACGTCTTATAACAAATCTTAAAGTAAGTAAGAGCATAAAATATTTATAAATTATTGTTTGTTGGTATAGACCTTAATTTAAAATGTTTTCCAAAAGTTTCAAAAGGTTTTAACATTTTACAGGTAAAAGAGCCTAATTAATTTGTTTTAATTTCCAAAAAAATATCTTAATTCAGGTCTGTTGAAAAGTTTTATATAAAGAATCAATATTGATGCGTTAATTAATAAGGACTTTGACAAAAGTTTGTTACAGAATGGCTTAATTAAACACTTTTCATCCCTATTCTAACAAATCATGCCGTTTATACAAGAAAATCTTAAGCAAAACAAAATCATCCAACTTCTTGATCGTTTGCGTTCTTACTCTAAATTGACCCATGTTAATTAAAAATTCTATCTTTAAGATACAATGAGATGTGGAGAGTGTTTCTTTAAAACTCCCGATTCTTTTTGCAACGTTTATGTGGTCATAAAATTATAATTAATTAATTAGGTAAATTATGAGCAATTTTAGCCCAAAATTTAAACTTACCTCGTTCGTTATAATATATTGGTCATCGTTTCGATTACGTAATGGAACTTCTTCAGTAGTTTTTATTTATTTATAATACTGTCCGTTAAATAACACATATATTAACATATTAAATTAACAGCAATAAATATCTTTTTAATATTAAGAAACTTTGTCCTATGCCCATTTTGTTAATGATAAGCTTAATATGTCACAAAGCGAGCACATATTTTTGTAATCAGTTTGCTCTAAAAAAAACTTAACGTACGGAATCCAGAAGAAATTACATTAAACTTGTTGGCAACATTTACATGATGCTAGTTCTTAAAAACTTCGACAGTGCTTACTCTAAATTTAACCGAACTATAATCGTTCGATAGAAGGTTGGCATTTTCTTGACGTTTTACAACCCTTATCTTGATTTATTAAGGTATTTTATCCCAAGTTAAAACTGTACTCGGGAAATAAAGATAATTTCGAAAGAAAAAACGTATTTTAATTTATATTGTTAATATTAGAAAAGTATTTGGAAGTAACGTGTTTGGACGGCGGCGAACAGCGTTGCCACTTCGTAAGGGTTCCTCTGTCGTAATACAGTTTACGTCTCTCTCATGAGGCAAATGTAACGACGAGTGCTCTAGAAACATGGCAACCCTGTCAACACTAGTTGCCAAGGTAACCGACAATCTATGACTAAGCGAAAACATTTATTGCTTGCAAAAATGGGTTACTAAAGAATTTTTTTATGAACTACACAATTAATAAGAATGTTTTTTGAGTGTTTTTCTAGTTAGTGTTAGTTTTTCACTGAAGTCTTTCAATTCAAATCGTCTGTTGCAATTTTGATTGATTTTCAAATGACCATGGTACACAGTGGTAAACATATTTTGCAATCAATTATAGTTACACTGAAAATAGCTTAAATGTTCTAAGAAAACCATGTCTAAAGCTTTGTCCTCGTTCGACACCAATAACTCACAACAACCTTTGATAGGATTCAAACCATTCCTAAAGACAATGCTGGGACATACAGTAAACTTAACGTACACTGGATCATGTGAAAGCGTTGATCATGACGTCACTCTGAGTAGCGTCAATCGTTATCAAGGAAATTCACCGTTTGAAAAGATTTTAGCGGAGTTTTACAGCCGATGGTTATTGTTCTTCCACCCTCAGAAATAAACCTGATATTCTGGTAGAAAAACTGTAAGTTTATTGTTTGCATTCTCGAAACATGTGTACTGTTTACTTATATTACAATGCAGAAACAGTGACCTAATGTTCTCTCAAAGACTTGGAGCAAAACCAATTTTAAAAACAATCCAGCTATAAAACCGTCAAACTATTTACGAATGCACAATTTTAAAGTTTTAAAAACACAAGACTGATGAACCTGGCAGGATTTTCTTCAAAATTTTAAATATTTAGTAATTTTTATTTTACTATAAACTTTTAATTTACGCGCTATTTGTAAATAAACAATTTTATGTATTTTGAACTCCAACCTTTACCAACTACTGAATCTTTAATAACCAATTGGTGAACGTAATATCCAGGCAATCAATAGAACCCTGTTTTGTAATCTTTGATGTTAATTAAACTTTACGGCACGGCGCAAAATAGCAATTAGAAGGGTCACGCTACTTCCAGTGCCAACTAAATCTTAATTTTCGCCGGTGTCTTAAGTTTACAGGATAAATAAATAAAACCTAGATAAAAAAGCAGTTTCCTAGATGTGACTAAATTTAACATTTCTAAAATTTTCATTTCTTTGCTGATTGGCATTGCATATATTAGTCGAGTGTCTAGACGGCTTTCTACGACTCCTACAAAGAGGGAGTCTCCCATATCGTTCCTTCGGGTGCTTTTGGGTACCACATCCTTGGACTCTAGAAACCTGTTGCGTATTTGCAAGAAGCAACCTTACTCAAGACATTCTTCATGGCGAGCATACAACTCTCCCTCTTGGGACATCTATCAGTGGGTATACAAAACTTTATAACTTGTTATTGTTGTTATTTAAGCACTTGAAGACCTTCAAGACATTCTTCATGGCGAGCATACAACTCTCCCTCTTGGGACATCTATCAGTGGGTATACAAGTCTTTATAACTTGTTATTGTTGTTATTTAAGCACTTGAAGACCTTCAAGACATTCTTCATGGCGAGCATACAACTCTCCCTCTTGGGACATCTATCAGTGGGTATACAAGTCTTTATAACTTGTTATTGTTGTTATTTAAGCACTTGAAGACCTTCAAGACATTCTTCATGGCGAGCATACAACTCTCCCTCTTGGGACATCTATCAGTGGGTATACAAGTCTTTATAACTTGTTATTGTTGTTATTTAAGCACTTGAAGACCTTCAAGACATTCTTCATGGCGAGCATACAACTCTCCCTCTTGGGACATCTATCAGTGGGTATACAAGTCTTTATGACTTGTTATTGTTGTTATTTAAGCACTTGAAGACCTTCAAGACATTCTTCATGACGAGCATACAACTCTCCCTCTTGGGACATCTATCAGTGGGTATACAAGTCTTTATAAATTGTTATTGTTGTTATTTAAGCCCTTGAAGACCTTCAAGACATTCTTCATGACGAGCATACAACTCTCCCTCTTGGGACATCTATCAGTGGGTATACAAGTCTTTATAACTTGTTATTGTTGTTATTTAAGCACTTGAAGACCTTCAAGACATTCTTCATGGCGAGCATACAACTCTCCCTCTTGGGACATCTATCAGTGGGTATACAAGTCTTTATAACTTGTTATTGTTGTTATTTAAGCACTTGAAGACCTTCAAGACATTCTTCATGGCGAGCATGCAACTCTCCCTCTTGGGACATCTATCAGTGGGTATACAAGTCTTTATAACTTGTTATTGTTGTTATTTAAGCACTTGAAGACCTGGAGAGTTAACGTTCTTATCACGTTTTATATTCTCACCGACCGCCTTCAGTTTTTATAAACGTCTGTCACGGTGCCTTCATGTATATTTAAAGTGTTCCCAAGTACCCATAAAGAAGCACATATCGCGGCTTTTCAGCGCTTATCTTATCTCTTTTTCCTAAAACTGAGCGAATAACTTGTTTTCATATCGTATCTTAGCTGTTCATCTTTTAGGGTCTAATCAGAGCAGATACTGTTATCATCTCTTTGGAGATGTTTCAGGTTTTTCACAAGACATATACTTCTTCATGTAAAAACATACTTTTTCATTTTGTAGGCTTCTATAAAGTTTACATTTTCCGTGATATTTTCCTTTATTACAAGTATGCGCTAATTCTATTGAAGCATTGCTTGAATTAGATTCTCCTTTAGGTTTTAGGAATAAACGAGTCTGTTGATACATTCACAAGAGGTCCTTGAATATATTTCCATAACGCTGACCTGCCGCCACCCATATATGGCATTCCTCTTGTATCTTATGTATGCCTTATCAGCCATAATCACCTTTTTCCTCGGTCCTTATGTACTTTGTATAGCATACTCAACACCATCCAAACTTTATATTAAAACAAAATTGTTCAGTTTATATACGTTTGTGCTGTGTATGTTTTCAACCTTATTTATTATTTGGAATCTTCTTCGTTACTTCTCGGCTTATAATGTTAGTATTTTTTCTGAATTTAACTTTCTGCATAAAATACATCTCTTGTGTCTTTGAGGTATCAGTTGTTCTTCGCTATTTTTAAATCGATGGTTTTCTCTTTGCTATGCATTTTATTTCAGCGAGTTTCCCTTCACTCTGGTGAAGCCATTCATGAGTCCGTTAGAGCTACTTTACGCACAAGTACTGGTCACGTGATCGCTTTACATTATCTAGCAAGGAGTTTTATGCTTTAACCTTCCTATATTCACAATACTTTCCTAATGTTAAGAGTCATATAGGCACTAAAATTAGATAAATATTGTAGTATTTGGAGATTGCAATTTCCTTACACGGACGTTGTGACCTTTTTGTCTTAAAATACCAGAGAAAGTCCAATTTAAATAACAAATTTAATCGAATCGTTCACGTTTTAGTATTTTTAAAATTGTTAAGTATGAAGAGAATATTGCTGTAGAGATTTGCAAAGAAACTTTCAACCCGATTACAAATTTTAAATTTAACGTTTCTGAGATTTTGCTTTTCTGTTCACTGCCACTATAGGTAAAGTTTTATTGTCAAATTGTTATTTTAATTAAAAAATAAGATTTTTCAGAGAATGTTTATGTGAAGTTCTTTAACGATTAGGTTAGGTTGAGTTAGGCTAGGTTAGGATAGTTTAAGTTGTATATGTTTAAATTGTTTAGTTTATTAGCGACATCCTAGTACCAGTTTAAAAATAAGCTCCAAAACATCATTTAAAATAAATTAAAAAAATACTATCTGTCCAAATGGATTAAAAAATTGTTCAGAACTAAAAATAGGCCTATGTCATCTGAAATTTTGTTAGAGCCTGTATTTACTTTCTCTTGTTATCACTCGTATAAGAGTACTCGAACTAAGTACAACCCTTTTCAAAGCGTTACTGAAAGTTTATCATAGTAACAATACTCCCTCAATGGTTCCCCGAAAAGCTACTGGGTTTTAAAATCCCCATTAAACCAATAAATTGAGACCCTCCTATAAATGAATTCAGCTGTACATATTTTAGACTTTTGCATAGGGCGCGGAATATGAACTGCAATAATGTTGTCAACTTCCTTCAATATAAAAACCCGATATTTTAGAGCGGAAATGGACTTCAACCGCAGAGAAAATATTGATAACGCACGTGTATTGCTTTGTATTTTTCCAACCAGTAATTGTCCTTTAATATTTTTGATTCATGTATCTATATCTCTGTATCTATAGAGCTGTATAAACCACGCTTGTGCTTCGAAAAAAAATAATTAGTATTGTGTTAGAGATTCCACTTTATAGAATATTCTTTTAAGAAGAAGTTTTTTCCATGTTTTATTTATATTCCTAAATACTTTTGCATCTACGTAAATATTCGCTGGCGTTATTTGTCTTAAAGTATTGAGAAATTGTTTAATGGCTGGTGTTCAAGATGTATATCATTGAGAATGTTGTTTATAGGTAAACAAATTTGTTTATTTTGTACTTCAATCTATAAAGGTTTCAAACCTTTGAATGCCAACTATTGAATCCTTAATAACCAATCTGGGAACGTATTGGACTCTTGGCAAGTCTCCTGTTAAAACCTTTATCTTATTATTGATATAATTTAATAAATGTTTTTCCAAAGTACATTAAGTTATATTTTAACAAGAAATTAAAAGATTCAAGTTTCTTTAAAAAATCTGCTAATAGGTGTTTTGTTATTATTAATTAATTTTTATAGTTATAGGTTTTATTCTTGATAATAGATAAAGAATGTTGACAGAAGTATTTTAAGGTTTACATAGAAAAATAAGCTTATTTCAGGCCAAATAACTGTACTGTATATTCTACCGAAATTGTATACATTTTAAGTCGAAATTAATGTTTTGATGATGTGTCAAAAAATGATTGATAAACTCGGATAAATATGCGATTTTTAAAATTTGTTTTTGAAATGACAGCGAAATACTGACAGACAATTAACAAAGGCTTATATCGTTCTAAATATTCTCGTTATAAAGTAAAAAAATACACGCCTAGTTATTGTTATACTCAAAATATAAAAACACGATTTTATAACAGCATTACGTTGTAACCTCTCAAATTAGTAGCATCAACCTCTGAAAAAAAGTTGCATAAAGTTATTTTCTAAAAGTAACAGCATTTATTCTTGATAATTGACAAAGAAGACTTAATGTCCTAAACCTCGACAAAAGTATTGAATTAGGTAATTAATTAATTGTTGCATTGTGTTGTCGCTTAGAGTCCTGATCATTTATTACTATATTCATATCCATTTGTCATTATCTTATAATTTTTTAATAATAACCAAATGAGGTAGTCCTGCATAGAAAATGTAATACAAGAAACTGGATTTCGCTATGGCTTGTGGTAGTTTCAATTAGGGAAATATTCTGTTGAAGGAAAATTTAAACTGTAGCACATTATGAATTATAACCTAAAACTCAAATTAGGCTAAATTAACTGGTCATGCATTAGGCTAAATTAACTGGCCATGCATTAGGCTAAATTAACTGGCCATGCATTAGGCTAAATTAACTGGCCATGCATTAGGCTAAATTAACTGGCCATACATTAGGCTAAATTAACTGGCCATGCATTAGGCTAAGTTAACCGGCCATGCATTAGGCTAAATTAACTGGCCATGCATTAGGCTAAATTAACTGGCCATGCTTTAGGCTAAATTAACTGGCCATGCATTAGGCTAAATTAACTGGCCATGCATTAGGCTAAATTAACTGGCCATAGAGTTTTTTTTAAAGAGAACCAGCAATACAATAGATATTTCTTTTTAAAATAAAACTGCCTAAAGAACCTAGTACGGGATTCATAATACTTAGTGTAAATTATTGTTTTACAATTTTATATATTGTAACGTCATACTTTGAGCGTAGTCGGTGAAACACTGCTATTAAATATAAGTTTGATTATATGATTCGAAACTAAAAACTTGTTTAACAAATTGTCAATTTTGTACGCGACAAATCTGCGAATGCCGTGCATAACTAAGTAAAATTGGAGCAGGGAATCAAATTTACTTCTCTGATTTAATATCGGCTGTGGCAAGTCTCCGGTTTGCCACCTGCAGTCATCTCTTGTACGCGATTTATAAATAGAATTCACCCGTTATTCGAAAAGTATTATTAATTTGAGGGTTATTTTAATATTGAAATTTTAAAACATATATGTTTTCATTTAATTGCGTAAAACAAAAATGAAAGTTAACCCTTTTTAAAATATTTTTTCACTATCTATATTTTATGTAATAATTTGTTGTTTTTGTGTGACGAGGGGAAAGAGTGTTGCAGCTTGTTTTAAGATATTCGACTTAATGAAAGGCATAAGTTTCAAAAGAATTAACATTTTAATATGGTGAAACGTAATAACAATTTTGAGTAAGATTGTGAAAATTCCTGTGCACAGAATTTTAAAAAAATGTAGTTTAATCATTTCACATTTATATACTGATTTGATTTTTTTATTGTTGTAAATGAATTCGGTTAACTGATTAATTTTTTTTCATCGCCTAATATGTTAAAGTGCCAGTTAAACCATTTGGAATAAACTCGTTTGGAATTATGAAATGTTATTTTATTAAAACAACATATTTTAATGTTATTTCAACGTAATTTTCAAGGTAATAAAGTAATAAAAATAAAACAATATTACAATATGACGCTCTCTTTCCATTCAAGTCTCCAGTGTTGCTTCGCAAATCCATTACCGAAGCTAGTGGGCTTTGCATACCTACGTAATAGGATAGACCCACCGTACATGTCTCTGCAATTAACTTGTTCACGCAACCTTGTACTGCCTAATGGCTTGACTAACTAATATCTCTTTAATAAATTACTGTCGACGCTAATTTATAAAATCCCTAATATTACCGATTCTGAATAATATTTCCAAACGATTTCTCAGAAATTTATACACCGACTGTATAAAACCCTGTGATACAGGAAATGGTAAACTATGTTTTGATGCTATTTAGAATCACAGATTATTCATCAGTCGTAGTTTTACATTGATCTTAGTGACGAAAGAATTAACTACTAAAAAAAGATCTAATTTCTAATCTTGGATTTATTACCATTTTACTAACCCTTTTTACTTTTGGCTTACAATTGACCTCCATAACTTTGAGTCACATATACGAATGGTCCAACTTCATGTTTACATAATAATTTTTATATTTTGTTAAAAGCATTGCGTGAGTTAATAATTAAAATGACCCTCTTTGTCGGTTTACCGACAATGTGGTAAATAGAAGTGACAGGCTGTTAAGGTAAAAATACTTGTAAAGTTTAAACTGTCAGTGGAGGTGGGAGACCAGCAGAGGTCCTTTCCAACACACGCAGACGGAAGAGTCAGCTGTCTGTATGGTGGGCTATTCTCCAGTGGTGTGCAGGCGTAACAACTGAGTCGCGCTAAGTACCGGCCCACGTCACAGCGCTGGTTAGGCTCTAATTTCGTCGACGACCGCCAGATACGGCATTTCAATTACATAATGTAATAAACAAAAACTCCACTTGGTGTAGGGTAAATTTACATTATTAGCTTTTAAACCTCACTGTAACTTTTTTTATTTTTAAAAGTTTTTTTATTTGGTGCGTTCTTTATTAATATTTTTAATGCTGTGAATTCTTTATCTTTATTTTGATGTAGTGCTTTGTTTATCTGCACTTTTTTATGTAGTACATGTGTTATCTATACTTAAATGTTTTAAACTCTTGATCAACACTTTTTGATGTAGTACATTTTTTATCTTCACTTTGATATAGTTTATTGTTTATCAACATTTTTATATATCGTGCATTCTTTATCTTTATTTTGATGTAGTGCTTTGTTTATCTGCACTTTTTTATGCAGTACATGTTTTATCTATACTTAAATGTGTTTCACTCTTGATCAACACTTTTTGATGTAGTGCATTTTTTATCTACACTTTGATATAGTTTATTATTTATCAACATTTTTTTATGCTGTGCATTCTTTATCTTTATTTTAAAATAGTGCATTTTTATCTTCACTTTTTTAGATGTTTTATTTACACTTTGATATAGTTCATTGTTTATCAACAATTTTTTTATGCTGTGCATTGCTTATCTTTATTAGAAGCCAAGGACCTTCTTTCTGAGTTTTCTACAGGACTATGCTTGTTTATCTCTACCCTCTTTATTTTTTTGTAGAAGCGACCTTCCTGAAATGACAGTAACCTTGGCCCTACATGTAGAATTAACTTATTTACTATCAACTCTCTGACAGGATGTTGGGTTCTGCTTACCATCATTCATTCAGCTTTGTTTAGTTTCATCTCCTCGTTATTTCTTTGAACTCTTTCCAAGGACGCAGTTCGTCTATACACCACTGTCATCGGCGTATATATAACGTTGTTTGATTAATACATTACGTTGAACTACGCTGTGAATCTAATCTCCCATGACAGATAAGTCATATAAACAAAAAATTATCAAAGTCAATTCCTACTTAGGTCAACAACGACAAATTTTATTTTAGATCCATATAACTTTATATATATATATATATATATATATAAAGTACATAGCCTATAACGTTAAATCAGCTGTTTTATGAAATTATATATTATAACTTAATTCAAGTTAAATGGGATGAAATAATTATATTGAATACCTTGCCTCTTTTTTGAAGAGTTTTCCCCCCATATAAAACTAAAATTATTTAATTAAATTTAATTTGAATTAATATTTGAAACACGTGTGTTAACACTAAGTGTCTTCTACTGCAAGTTTTAAAAAATGTATTTGAACTTGAGTGGGTTTATAAAATGTATTTTACAAATGACTGAAAACTCAAACAACTTATAAATATATATTAGGGAGAGTGTGGGCTAATGGTAAAAATTCTAAAATAAATTTGTTGGTCACCGGTTTTATTTATTTAATTAAAACTTTATTATAATAAAAGAATTTACTATTAGGTAACAACACAAATGTGTTTGCAGCTAATACCGTTACGTTTTTGTAAAGTTACCGCAAATAAAGTAACTCCATACGTCATGTTGTGTTAGGCCACGCACTAGAGGCACCTACCTTTATAATTCATTAAAACCCAACCAGAATTAAGATGAACCGATGGGGCGCGCACAAGTGTGGGTAGAAGTGATCAATAGGCTGTCACTCTCCCGAAATCCCCACCGGTTGGGTATTAAACATTACATTTCCGAGATTTGCTGATTGAAATATTAAAAACCATGTTTTTACGACCAATTAATAATTAATGGCCATAAAGTGTTTCAACGTAACTGGGTGGTACTTCTCTTTGGCCACCGTGAAATGCTGGTCCCATCATATAACCTAAGCGGGCCATTTTATGTTTTTTTTTTTCAGTTCCTTCTCTCAGTTCACACTCTCTTTATATATATATATATATACATATTGTACAAATTGTCGTCGTTAATACTTTTATTCGTCCACTCATATTGAAATACACTTTTATAAACTCGTAGCATATGATAATTGATCTTAATACAGTTTTATTTCAAATAGTAATTCATTAATTAAATTTAACGAATTAAATTTAGTTTTATATGGGAGAACAACGTTTTACATAATGGGTAAGGTATGCAATTTAGTTATGTCGTCCCACTTGACTTAAAACAAGTGATAACATATGATTTCAGAAAACAGCTGAAAGAATGTTATAGGGTATTTGGTAGAACGCCTAGGTTATATTACTTTATTTATATTAAATGTAGTTATTTAACCTATTGTTGACCTAAGCTGGAATTTACTTCAATTTGTTTAATATTTGTTGTTGTTTGGCTCATGGAGTGTGTATAGTGGAACAATGCAAGAAGAGGAGAGAGGAACGGCTCATGTTGTCCGTTTGGACTGGCTCTAGTGCAGTAAAGCTATATACGTAGGCTACTAGTTACGGTAAGTCATTTGTTTGGCTCATGGAGTGTGTATAGTGGAACAATGCAAGAAGAGGAGAGAGGAACGGCTCATGTTGTCCGTTTGGACTGGCTCTAGTGCAGTAAAGCTATATACGTAGGCTACTAGTTACGGTAAGTCATTTGTTTGGCTCATGGAGTGTGTATAGTGGAACAATGCAAGAAGAGGAGAGAGGAACGGCTCATGTTGTCCGTTTGGACTGGCTCTAGTGCAGTAAAGCTATATAAGTAGGCTACTAGTTACGGTAAGTCATTTATCCATAACGTATAGTCCATTGAACATTTCTATTTCAATTCCACCTAATTGCAATAGTTTTTATTAGTCAACTAGTCAACGTAATTTATTACTGTTGCAATACAGTTTATGTTGCAGTACAGTTTATGTTGCATTACAGTTTATGTTGCAGTACAGTTTATGTTGAAATACAGTTTATTTTTCAGTGCAGTTTATGTTGCAGTACAGTTTATGTTGCAGTACAGTTTATGTTGAAATACAGTTTCCTTTTCAGTGCAGTTTATGTTGCAGGACAGTTTATGTTGCAGGACAGTTTATGTTGCAGTACAGTTTATGTTGCAGGACAGTTTATGTTGAAATACAGTTTATTTTTCAGTGCAGTTTATGTTGCAGTACAGTTTATGTTGCAGGACAGTTTATGTTGCAGTACAGTTTATGTTGCAGTACAGTTTATGTTGCAGGACAGTTTATGTTGCAGTACAGTTTATGTTGCAGTACAGTTTATGTTGAAATACAGTTTATTTTTCAGTGCAGTTTATGTTGCAGTACAGTTTATGTTGCAGTACAGTTTATGTTGCAGTACAGTTTATGTTGAAATACAGTTTCTTTTTCAGTGCAGTTTATGTTGCAGGACAGTTTATGTTGCAGGACAGTTTATGTTGCAGTACAGTTTATGTTGCAGGACAGTTTATGTTGAAATACAGTTTATTTTTCAGTGCAGTTTATGTTGCAGTACAGTTTATGTTGCAGGACAGTTTATGTTGAAATACAGTTTATTTTTCAGTGCAGTTTATGTTGCAGTACAGTTTATGTTGCAGGACAGTTTATGTTGAAATACAGTTTATTTTTCAGTGCAGTTTATGTTGCAAGGCAGTTTATGTTGAAATACAGTTTATTTTTCAGTGCAGTTTATGTTGCAGTACAGTTTATGTTGAAATACAGTTTATTTTTCAGTGCAGTTTATGTTGCAGTACAGTTTATGTTGCAGGACAGTTTATGTTGAAATACAGTTTATTTTGCAGTGCAGTTTATGTTGCAGTACAGTTTATGTTGAAATACAGTTTATTTTACAGTGCAGTTTATGTTGCAGTACAGTTTATGAGCATTTGAGTGCTTTCAATTTAATACTTATAATTATTAGATATTTTGTAAATTAACTTGATTGGAGTGAACATGTATTTATCTAAATTTGATGTGGGATAAATGGCAATCACCAAATGAAGGAAATGGACAACCCGTTTCAGAAAAGTAATAAAATAGCAAGTTCACCGAAGCGAAATAGAAGTAATACAGTATCTGGCAATAGTAAAATCAATGAATTACCCTTTCAGAGTACATCCGATCAATGTAGTTCATTCACTGAAATTTCATCAGTGCACTCATCTCTTGGTGTGCTAGAGAAATCAAATTCGTTAGAGAATGAAAGCAAGTTACCTGGAGCAATGCCAATGTCCAAGCAAATCTTCCGGCGACATCTATGCACAAGGATAGGCTACATGCTAATCAAGTAGCTAATGAGATATCAATATATGGCTCAATGGAACAACAAAGAGAAATTAATAAACTAAAATGAAAGCTAGAAAGAGCTCTAAATAAAATAAGAGACCTGGGAACAGAAATATCGAAACTGAAAAGTGAAAACGCCAATGAATGCAACTTAGAAAGTCCCACTAAGTCCGAAGAGGAAGCTATAGTGAACAGAGAAACAGCTTGGCTCACACGTGGCTCTAAAAAGAGAAAAGCTGCTGAATCTTCTGAAATACCAAGGGGAACTGAGAGCAGTATGAAACTGAACAAAAAAGCAAAAATAACGAAACCGCCCCTAATAGTGGTAAACGAAGTCAGACATTACAATGGCCAAGGCCATAAATATGCATTGGTCATGCAATCCAGAAGAGATAGTTCAAGAATTAGCAGCATAAGCTTTTAAAGTCATAAGTGCTGAAGTAAAACGCAGAAAGACAAAGAAGGCCAGATAGACTTCCCAATGTTCATATTAACATTCCATAATACTGAGGACATAAACAGATTTTATAATATAAAATATTTGTGTCATTAGAAAGTGAAAAAGTAGCAATAAGAATAGAATGACTGATTGCTCAATGTAAGACATGCCAGAGACATGGACATACACAGAGGTTTTGTGGAAGGAATCCATGACATGATCCGTCGGTACAATGTACAGCGTCGAAAGAGGTACTACTCCAATGTGCTAATTGCTCAGAACATCCCCTGCAAACTACAGAGGATGAGAAATAGCCAAAGGGCTGCAAAAAATAAGAGAAATTAATTATTTACCAATGCTTCAACACCAAAGAAATTTTATATCAAATAGAGTAAGGGTAGGCATCAAATATAGCCAAATGATTAAAAATAGTAAACCTAAAACAATCCCAAATCTAAAATCAATAAAGCGAGATTTAGACATAAAAATGATGATACAAAACATGATGGAAATGATTACTCAAGTGAATACGAGACTTAACACTCTGGAAGCCAGAAATACTGGAGATATTTCAAAACATTGTGATTAATGTTGGACATGAGAGACTTAAGGATAACTACGTGGAATGCCAACGGAGTTTTAATTAAAAGAGAAAAGATCGAAGTATTTCTAACCAAACAAAAAATTGATATCTGCCTGATATCGGGAACCCATTTCACAAAAGAGTCATATCTTAAAATAAAAGGTTTCAAAGTTTATCAAACCTTAGCATCCAGATAATAAGGCTAAAGGTAGAGCCGCAACACTAATGTAAGAATCAATAAAACATTATGAAGGATGTCATCTTCATACTGAAGAAATACAGTTAACCTTACTTAGTGTGTAAAGAGCAAAATCTGATAGTAGGAGCAGTATACTGTCTTCCTAGACGCAATGTAAAAACATCTGATTCAAAGGCAATCATCCAAAGAGCCGGGGGAAAGGTTTTTACTCGGTGGTGATTACAATGCCAAACATGTGGCCTGGGGAGCAAGATTGTCAACAACTAAGGGTGAAGAGTTAAGGACAGCAATTAAAGAACTGAGTTCTGATTTTCATTTGACAGGAAAGCCAACATACTAACCAACAGATAAAAGTAAAATACTAGATCTGTGGAAATTTGTCATAACCAGAAAGATATCAGCAAGTTGTATAGATATTGAGGAACATTTGGATTTGAACTCATATCACTCAATGATGATAATGACGTTGAGTGAGAAAATCATCAAGTATCATCAACATTCGGCCATATTTGGTGAACAAAATCACAGCTGTTACTATGAAAGCAATACTTAGCTCATACATTACATTCCTAGATTATTCTTTATTTTTGCTTTTTAATAGCCAAATATTTTTTTTATACCATTTAAAGTTTCTAAGGATCCTTGGAGACAACATCTGACCTATAGAGTAAATGAGATTCCATTGCGCATGCGTTTATTGTGCACGGATTATGCTAATTTTTGGGAATTATTTTATCTTAAGAAAAACTTTATTTTTTCAAATATATTACTTAACGTATTCCTTTTCATGAAAAAAATTATGTAAATAAAAACAGCAGCCAAATTAAATTAACGCAGTTTAAGGACGTTTTGCTGAGTTTACGTTTCTGAAGACTATAGATGGTTAATGTGCAAGAGAAACCGCGGAAATAAATACAGACATCTACACACACACACACACACACACACACAGCATACACACACACACACACACACACACACACACACACACACACACACACACACACACACACACACTCACACACACACACACACACACACACACTCACACACACTTACACACACACACACACACACACACACACACACACACACACACACACACACACACACACACACACACAGACACACAGACACACACACACACACACACACACACACACACACACACACACACACTCACACACACACACACACAGCATACACACACACACACACACACACAGCATACACACACACTCACACACACACACACACACACACACACACACACACACACACACAGCATACACACACACACACACACACACACACACACACACACACACACACACAGCACACACACTCACACACACACACACACACACACACACACACACACACACACACACACACACACACACAAAGCATACA
>JBAIZL010000008.1:10133394-10185894 GCA_036971475.1 Prosapia bicincta
AAATTACCCTTGGTATTGAAAAAAAGGAAAAAATATCGCGTGACCAGAGAGGTTTAAATAAACATCCCCTTAAACTGAGTAAAGATGTACGGATTTTAGCTACCCCATTGATCTCATGGCTATGGAGGTACACGAAAGACAGATGTTGGGAATAGGTTACTTTCGTAGAAACTAGGATCAACCTATCCATTGGTTACTAGTTAATATTTTATATAAATAAAAATCGATGGTTCTTGCTAACTTGCAACTAAGAGTTATTTTTTCACTAAACAAATGTCTTAAATAATCCTACAATCTGGTCATTAAGCTGTGTGATGCCTTTAAGTCAGATTTCCCCGAGATATATTGACTCAAAGGGTTAGACATCAGCAAGTTAGGTTTTTAGAATGAAAGTCCAGTGACTGGTTCTCGGGCAGATTTTGGCAAGCAACTGTACAGACACTAACTCGTGTCAGATCTGCTTATTTCAAATTTTACCTGCGTCGGCTGTCTACAGGTAAGTGGGGACCTAGAGAAAAACAACGGCCAAGAGGAGCAGTATGCGTGCGAAGGGTAGGTAGACCGTCACAACACACACACGCGCGCGCGCGCACACACACGCACACAAACACAGTAATATTGGTAGTTGCGACAAGTAATAAAAACCGTTCCACAAGTGAAACGCTATTAAAATAAAAATACTTTGAAACTGTCAGTCAAACTCGGAAAAAATAAACCAAACACTGTAGAAATGTATAAACTATTCTGAACTGAAGAAATGATACATGATTCTGTAAAAACATGCTTGGATGGTTGCGTCCTCTCGAGGCACTGGCCAAGTCATTAGTAACGCTAGGCATCGTCTTCGTCAGGCCGTGCTCGCATTTTGACGGCGCCGCCAGAGACCGTGCTGCAGTTACCGTGCTACAAACTGCACGTGGAGCAGGGTAACTTTACCTGATTACTCGGCACCACTACATATTTCCGCCGCCAGAGACCGTGCTGCAGTTACCGTGCTACAAACTGCACGTGGAGCAGGGTAACTTTACCTGATTACTCGGCACCACTACATATTTCCGCCGCCAGAGACCGTGCTGCAGTTACCGTGCTACAAACTGCACGTGGAGCAGGGTAACTTTACCTGATTACTCGGCACCACTACATATTTCCGCCGCCAGAGACCGTGCTGCAGTTACCGTGCTACAAACTGCACGTGGAGCAGGGTAACTTTACCTGATTACTCGGCACCACTACATATTTCCGCCGCCAGAGACCGTGCTGCAGTTACCGTGCTACAAACTGCACGTGGAGCAGGGTAACTTTACCTGATTACTCGGCACCACTACATATTTCCGCCGCCAGAGACCGTGCTGCAGTTACCGTGCTACAAACTGCACGTGGAGCAGGGTAACTTTACCTGATTACTCGGCACCACTACATATTTCCGCCGCCAGAGACCGTGCTGCAGTTACCGTGCTACAAACTGCACGTGGAGCAGGGTAACTTTACCTGATTACTCGGCACCACTACATATTTCCGTCGCCAGAGACCGTGCTGCAGTTACCGTGCTACAAACTGCACGTGGAGCAGGGTAACTTTACCTGATTACTCGGCACCACTACATATTTCCGCCGCCAGAGACCGTGCTGCAGTTACCGTGCTACAAACTGCACGTGGAGCAGGGTAACTTTACCTGATTACTCGGCACCACTACATATTTCCGTCGCCAGAGACCGTGCTGCAGTTACCGTGCTACAAACTGCACGTGGAGCTGGGTAACTTTACCTGATTACTCGGCACCACTACATATTTCCGACTAGAGTCCTTATATACAAAACTTGCCTTTTACTTCCAGGAAATTCTTGTTTATTCATTGCGTATTACAACCAAGTGACTGCACTCATGCTCTACGTCATTAGATACGAAGAGAGTAACTTCTTATAAGAACTTTAAGAGTTCTACTATAAAATATTATACGCCTATTATTCTTGTTAAGAGAACGTTACTGGTGAAATGTACAAGTATTAGTTACTAGAATTTATAGGTATTTCTAAAATTTCAAAGTGTGTTGTAATTGTTCGATTATCACAGTGTTAATTTATTCTATATAATAGAATAAAATCGGTTTCTATTTTATTTTATATATAGAATACTATTTATTCTATAAGTTTAGTGTTAAGGCAGAAAAAGATGAGAATTTTCCAAATTAGACACTGGAAATAAATTTACCACCACGTGTGTTATTAACCATTGCTCTAACAATTTCAAACAGCCTTAAGAACTTATAGGTTATATAACTTTACCATTGTTATTCAGTTTTTGTTTAAAGTACACAATTACTACACCAAATTGTTTTATAAAATTGAAATCATGGAAAAATACACAGTTTATATATATATATATTTCGATTCATAACGTTGTCCCATGTCTTTGAACTCCCAGTTCCCATTCCCTTTTGTTCTTCCATAAGTTTTTGGATATTTTCCTTTCTTGTATTTCTTTATTGAAGCGTTTTCCTCAACTTCTTCTAGGTTATCCTCCCTTTCTTCTTCTACAAGTGCTCCATTTCATTGCTAGCTTCGTATTCTTCTTTCTTCCATCCTTTGTACGTGTCCATACCACTGGTTTCATATTGTTGCTTTGGTTTTATGTCCTCCACGGGAGAATATTTTATTTGGCCTTTTCATTATCTGTCTTATTCTATTGTTTGTAGTTCTCTTTAGTCTCGTCTTTCCAGCTGACAGCCTACAAAGGTTCATTTCGATCACAATCAACGACTTCTCGCTCTTCTCCTTCGATTGTCATAATGAACTGCAATATGTGACTATACATTTTAAAATTATGTCTTATATACGTCCTTAATTTTCCTTCTATATGTGTTGGTCCAATAGTAAACCATTTAGTTTATTGTCTCTTCTTCTACTTATATGTTTCTCTTATTGCCCCTTTTAATCCTCCATCATTTGTTATCTGTAGGCTCTGATATTGTACTTCTAAATTTATACCGTATATACCATTTTTTATTTTCATTCTATATGTGTTGGTCCCATGGTATTCCATTTAGTTTATTGGATCTTCTTCTACTTATATGTTTCTCTTATTGCCGCTTCTAATCCCTCATTCTTTGCTATCTGTAGGCTCTGATATTACACTTCTACTGTTATATTTTCTTTCGCCATGTGTTGGTCCCATTGCATCCCATTTAGTTTATTGGATCTTCTTCTACTTATATGTTTCTCTTATTGCCGCTTCTAATCCCTCATTCTTTGCTATCTGTAGGCTCTGATATTACACTTCTACTGTTGTATTTTCTTTCGCCATGTGTTGGTCCCATTGCATCCCATTTAGTTTATTGGATCTTCTTCTACTTATATGTTTCTCTTATTGCCGCTTCTAATCCCTCATTCTTTGCTATCTGTAGGCTCTGATATTACACTTCTACTGTTATATTTTCTTTCGCCATGTGTTGGTCCCATTGCATCCCATTTAGTTTATTGGATCTTCTTCTACTTATATGTTTCTCTTATTGCCGCTTCTAATCCCTCATTCTTTGCTATCTGTAGGCTCTGATATTACACTTCTACTGTTGTATTTTCTTTCGCCATGTGTTGGTCCCATTGCATCCCATTTAGTTTATTGGATCTTCTTCTACTTATATGTTTCTCTTATTGCCGCTTCTAATCCCTCATTCTTTGCTATCTGTAGGCTCTGATATTACACTTCTACTGTTATATTTTCTTTCGCCATGTGTTGGTCCCATTGCATCCCATTTAGTTTATTGGATCTTCTTCTACTTATATGTTTCTCTTATTGCCGCTTCTAATCCCTCATTCTTAGCTATCTGTAGGCTCTGATATTACACTTCTACTGTTATATTTTCTTTCGCCATGTGTTGGTCCCATTGCATCCCATTTAGTTTATTGGATCTTCTTCTACTTATATGTTTCTCTTATTGCCGCTTCTAATCCCTCATTCTTTGCTATCTGTAGGCTCTGATATTACACTTCTACTGTTATATTTTCTTTCGACATGTGTTGGTCCCATTGCATCCCATTTAGTTTATTGGATCTTCTTCTACTTATATGTTTCTCTTATTGCCGCTTCTAATCCCTCATGCTTTGCTATCTGTAGGCTCTGATATTACACTTCTACTGTTATATTTTCTTTCGCCATGTGTTGGTCCCATTGCATCCCATTTAGTTTATTGGATCTTCTTCTACTTATATGTTTCTCTTATTGCCGCTTCTAATCCCTCATTCTTTGCTATCTGTAGGCTCTGATATTACACTTCTACTGTTATATTTTCTTTCGCCATGTGTTGGTCCCATTGCATCCCATTTAGTTTATTGGATCTTCTTCTACTTATATGTTTCTCTTATTGCCGCTTCTAATCCCTCATTCTTTGCTATCTGTAGGCTCTGATATTACACTTCTACTGTTATATTTTCTTTCGCCATGTGTTGGTCCAATAGTAAACCATTTAGTTTAATCCTCTTCTTCAAAGTACAAAGTATTACCAACACATGGGACTATTTATGTGCAACCCCTCTTGTAGCAAGTAACATTAAAATGCAATACCAACAAATTTGTGTAGTTTAACCTTCTTACTAAAAGTATAAGAAAATTCAACAATATAACACAATAAAAATATAGAACATATGAATTCTAAAAGTCATTAAGTTTCTAAAAAATCCAAACAAAACGTCTAATATTCCATTACAAAAAATTGTTTTGAGTTATTTTTGGATTTTTGTTTTTGCTTATAACATCATTATTCAGCTTACAACCATTTTTTCATTAAGATACCGATTGTTTTCTTTCGTACACAATACATAGGCCAAGTCACCAAATAGCTTCAAACACTAAAAACATCGCAGGGTTACAATGCAGTTATACAAAACCTATTTAATGTCTATCGTTCTATATTCACTTGCAAATCATTTCCCGGGACGGATGTAATATTTCCCATAACCGGCGAAATTGATACTTGATATAAAAACCAAACCGACGGGTTTTTCTGCTACGTAGCAAAGTACAGTACAATATTTACAGGTGGGTGCATTTGGACAGCCTTTGTGCCTATTTGTTCTGTGAATATACAAACGCCCCAAAAACTTCCGCTTGTTTGTAAATATAGGATATTGACTGGGCACGGAATTGTTTTAGCACAATAACCATTGATACCAGGAAGAGAGCTTTGAAAAAACATTCCATCATAGTAGCAAACATTTATTTAAGTAGAAACAGGAAACATTCCATCATAGTAGCAAGCATTTATTTAAGTAGAAACAGGAAACATTCCATCATAGTAGCAAGCATTTATTTAAGTAGAAACAGGAAACATTCCATCATAGTAGCAAGCATTTATTTAAGTAGAAACAGGAAGCATTTCATCATAGTATCAAGCATTTATTTAAGTAGAAACAGGAAGCATTCCATCATAGTAGCAAGCATTTATTTAAGTAGAAACAGGAAGCATTCCGTCATAGTAGCACGCATTTATTTAAGTAGAAACAGGAAACATTCCATCATAGTAGCAAGCATTTATTTAAGTAGAAACAGGAAACATTCCATCATAGTAGCAAGCATTTATTTAAGTAGAAACAGGAAACATTCCATCATAGTAGCAAACATTTATTTAAGTAGAAACAGGAAACATTCCATCATAGTAGCAAGCATTTATTTAAGTAGAAACATGAAACATTCCATCATAGTAGCAAGCATTTATTTAAGTAGAAACAGGAAGCATTCCATCATAGTAGCAAGCATTTATTTAAGTAGAAACAGGAAGCATTCCGTCATAGTAGCACGCATTTATTTAAGTAGAAACAGGAAACATTCCATCATAGTAGCAAGCATTTATTTAAGTAGAAACAGGAAACATTCCATCATAGTAGCAAGCATTTATTTAAGTAGAAACAGGAAGCATACCATCATAGTAGCAAGCATTTATTTAAGTAGAAACAGGAAACATTCCATCATAGTAGCAAGCATTTATTTAAGTAGAAACAGGAAACATTCCATCATAGTAGCAAGCATTTATTTAAGTAGAAACAGGAAGCATTCCATCATAGTAGCAAGCATTTATTTAAGTAGAAACAGGAAGCATTCCGTCATAGTAGCAAGCATTTATTTAAGTAGAAACAGGAAACATTCCATCATAGTAGCAAGCATTTATTTAAGTAGAAACAGGAAGCATTCCATCATAGTAGCAAGCATTTATTTAAGTAGAAACAGGAAGCATTCCGTCATAGTAGCAAGCATTTATTTAAGTAGAAACAGGAAGCATTCCATCATAGTAGCAAGCATTTATTTAAGTAGAAACAGGAAACATTCCATCATAGTAGCAAGCATTTATTTAAGTAGAAACAGGAAGCATTCCATCATAGTAGCAAGCATTTATTTAAGTAGAAACAGGAAGCATTCCATCATAGTAGCAAGCATTTATTTAAGTAGAAACAGGAAGCATTCCATCATAGTAGCAAGCATTTATTTAAGTAGAAACAGGAAGCATTCCATCATAGTAGCAAGCATTTATTTAAGTAGAAACAGGAAACATTCCATCATAGTAGCAAGCATTTATTTAAGTAGAAACAGGAAGCATTCCATCATAGTAGCAAGCATTTATTTAAGTAGAAACAGGAAGCATTCCATCATAGTAGCAAGCATTTATTTAAGTAGAAACAGGAAACATTCCATCATAGTAGCAAGCATTTATTTAAGTAGAAACAGGAAGCATTCCATCATAGTAGCAAGCATTTATTTAAGTAGAAACAGGAAGCATTCCATCATAGTAGCAAGCATTTATTTAAGTAGAAACAGGAAACATTCCATCATAGTAGCAAGCATTTATTTAAATAGAAACAGGAAACATTCCATCATAGTAACAAGCATTTATTTAAGTAGAAACAGGAAGCATTCCATCATAGTGGCAAGCATTTATTTAAGTAGAAACAGGAAACATTCCATCATAGTAGCAAGCATTTATTTAAGTAGAAACAGGAAGCATTCCATCATAGTAGCAAGCATTTATTTAAGTAGAAACAGGAAGCATTCCGTCATAGTAGCAAGCATTTATTTAAGTAGAAACAGGAAACATTCCATCATAGTAGCAAACATTTATTTAAGTAGAAACAGGAAACATTCCATCATAGTAGAAAGCATTTATTTAAGTAGAAACAGGAAACATTCCATCATAGTAGCAAGCATTTATTTAAGTAGAAACAGGAAGCATTCCGTCATAGTAGCAAGCATTTATTTAAGTAGAAACAGGAAACATTCCATCATAGTAGCAAACATTTATTTAAGTAGAAACAGGAAACATTCCATCATAGTAGCAAACATTTATTTAAGTAGAAACAGGAAACATTCCATCATAGTAGCAAGCATTTATTTAAGTAGAAACAGGAAACATTCCATCACAGTAGCAAGCATTTATTTAAGTAGAAACAGGAAACATTCCATCATAGTAGCAAACATTTATTTAAGTAGAAACAGGAAGCATTCCGTCATAGTAGCAAGCATTTATTTAAGTAGAAACAGGAAACATTCCATCATAGTAGCAAGCATTTATTTAAGTAGAAACAGGAAACATTCCATCATAGTAGCAAACATTTATTTAAGTAGAAACAGGAAGCATTCCGTCATAGTAGCAAGCATTTATTTAAGTAGAAACAGGAAACATTCCATCATAGTAGCAAACATTTATTTAAGTAGAAACAGGAAACATTCCATCATAGTAGCAAACATTTATTTAAGTAGAAACAGGAAGCATTCCGTCATAGTAGCACGCATTTATTTAAGTAGAAACAGGAAACATTCCATCATAGTAGCAAACATTTATTTAAGTAGAAACAGGAAGCATTCCGTCATAGTAGCACGCATTTATTTAAGTAGAAACAGGAAACATTCCATCATAGTAGCAAGCATTTATTTAAGTAGAAACAGGAAACATTCCATCATAGTAGCAAGCATTTATTTAAGTAGAAACAGGAAACATTCCATCATAGTAGCAAACATTTATTTAAGTAGAAACAGGAAACATTCCATCATAGTAGCAAGCATTTATTTAAGTAGAAACAGGAAACATTCCATCATAGTAGCAAGCATTTATTTAAGTAGAAACAGGAAACATTCCATCATAGTAGCAAGCATTTATTTAAGTAGAAACAGGAAACATTCCATCATAGTAGCAAACATTTATTTAAGTAGAAACAGGAAACATTCCATCATAGTAGCAAACATTTATTTAAGTAGAAACAGGAAGCATTCCGTCATAGTAGCACGCATTTATTTAAGTAGAAACAGGAAACATTCCATCATAGTAGCAAGCATTTATTTAAGTAGAAACAGGAAGCATTCCGTCATAGTAGCACGCATTTATTTAAGTAGAAACAGGAAACATTCCATCATAGTAGCAAGCATTTATTTAAGTAGAAACAGGAAACATTCCATCATAGTAGCAAGCATTTATTTAAGTAGAAACAGGAAACATTCCATCATAGTAGCAAGCATTTATTTAAGTAGAAACAGGAAACATTCCATCATAGTAGCAAACATTTATTTAAGTAGAAACAGGAAACATTCCATCATAGTAGCAAGCATTTATTTAAGTAGAAACATGAAACATTCCATCATAGTAGGAAGCATTTATTTAAGTAGAAACAGGAAGCATTCCATCATAGTAGCAAGCATTTATTTAAGTAGAAACAGGAAGCATTCCGTCATAGTAGCACGCATTTATTTAAGTAGAAACAGGAAACATTCCATCATAGTAGCAAGCATTTATTTAAGTAGAAACAGGAAACATTCCATCATAGTAGCAAGCATTTATTTAAGTAGAAACATGAAACATTCCATCATAGTAGCAAGCATTTATTTAAGTAGAAACAGGAAGCATTCCGTCATAGTAGCAAGCATTTATTTAAGTAGAAACAGGAAGCATTCCATCATAGTAGCAAGCATTTATTTAAGTAGAAACATGAAACATTCCATCATAGTAGCAAGCATTTATTTAAGTAGAAACAGGAAGCATTCCATCATAGTGGCAAGCATTTATTTAAGTAGAAACAGGAAGCATTCCATCATAGTAGCAAGCATTTATTTAAGTAGAAACAGGAAACATTCCATCATAGTAGCAAGCATTTATTTAAGTAGAAACAGGAAACATTCCATCATAGTAGCAAGCATTTATTTAAGTAGAAACAGGAAGCATTCCATCATAGTGGCAAGCATTTATTTAAGTAGAAACAGGAAGCATTCCATCATAGTAGCAAGCATTTATTTAAGTAGAAACAGGAAACATTCCATCATAGTAGCAAGCATTTATTTAAGTAGAAACATGAAACATTCCATCATAGTAGCAAGCATTTATTTAAGTAGAAACAGGAAGCATTCCATCATAGTGGCAAGCATTTATTTAAGTAGAAACAGGAAGCATTCCATCATAGTAGCAAGCATTTATTTAAGTAGAAACAGGAAACATTCCATCATAGTAGCAAGCATTTATTTAAGTAGAAACAGGAAACATTCCATCATAGTAGCAAGCATTTATTTAAGTAGAAACAGGAAGCATTCCATCATAGTGGCAAGCATTTATTTAAGTAGAAACAGGAAGCATTCCATCATAGTAGCAAGCATTTATTTAAGTAGAAACAGGAAACATTCCATCATAGTAGCAAGCATTTATTTAAGTAGAAACATGAAACATTCCATCATAGTAGCAAGCATTTATTTAAGTAGAAACAGGAAGCATTCCATCATAGTGGCAAGCATTTATTTAAGTAGAAACAGGAAAAATTCCATCATAGTAGCAAGCATTTATTTAAGTAGAAACAGGAAGCATTCCATCATAGTGGCAAGCATTTATTTAAGTAGAAACAGGAAGCATTCCATCATAGTAGCAAGCATTTATTTAAGTAGAAACAGGAAACATTCCATCATAGTAGCAAGCATTTATTTAAGTAGAAACATGAAACATTCCATCATAGTAGCAAGCATTTATTTAAGTAGAAACAGGAAGCATTCCATCATAGTAGCAAGCATTTATTTAAGTAGAAACAGGAAACATTCCATCATAGTAGCAAGCATTTATTTAAGTAGAAACAGGAAGCATTCCATCATAGTGGCAAGCATTTATTTAAGTAGAAACAGGAAGCATTCCATCATAGTAGCAAGCATTTATTTAAGTAGAAACAGGAAACATTCCATCATAGTAGCAAGCATTTATTTAAGTAGAAACATGAAACATTCCATCATAGTAGCAAGCATTTATTTAAGTAGAAACAGGAAGCATTCCATCATAGTGGCAAGCATTTATTTAAGTAGAAACAGGAAGCATTCCATCATAGTAGCAAGCATTTATTTAAGTAGAAACAGGAAACATTCCATCATAGTAGCAAGCATTTATTTAAGTAGAAACAGGAAACATTCCATCATAGTAGCAAGCATTTATTTAAGTAGAAACAGGAAGCATTCCATCATAGTGGCAAGCATTTATTTAAGTAGAAACAGGAAGCATTCCATCATAGTAGCAAGCATTTATTTAAGTAGAAACAGGAAACATTCCATCATAGTAGCAAGCATTTATTTAAGTAGAAACATGAAACATTCCATCATAGTAGCAAGCATTTATTTAAGTAGAAACAGGAAGCATTCCATCATAGTGGCAAGCATTTATTTAAGTAGAAACAGGAAGCATTCCATCATAGTAGCAAGCATTTATTTAAGTAGAAACAGGAAACATTCCATCATAGTAGCAAGCATTTATTTAAGTAGAAACAGGAAACATTCCATCATAGTAGCAAGCATTTATTTAAGTAGAAACATGAAACATTCCATCATAGTAGCAAGCATTTATTTAAGTAGAAACAGGAAACATTCCATCATAGTAGCAAGCATTTATTTAAGTAGAAACAGGAAACATTCCATCATAGTAGCAAGCATTTATTTAAGTAGAAACATGAAACATTCCATCATAGTAGCAAGCATTTATTTAAGCAGAAACAAGAAACATTCCATCATAGTAGCAAGCATTTATTTAAGTAGAAACAGGAAGCATTCCATCAAAGTAGCAAGCATTTATTTAAGCAGAAACATGAAACATTCCATCATAGTAGCAAGCATTTATTTAAGCAGAAACAAGAAACATTCCATCATAGTAGCAAGCATTTATTTAAGTAGAAACAGGAAGCATTCCATCAAAGTAGCAAGCATTTATTTAAGTAGAAACAGGAAGCATTCCATCAAAGTAGCAAGCATTTATTTAAGCAGAAACATGAAACATTCCATCATAGTAGCAAGCATTTATTTAAGCAGAAACAAGAAACATTCCATCATAGTAGCAAGCATTTATTTAAGTAGAAACAGGAAGCATTCCATCATAGTAGCAAGCATTTATTTAAGTAGAAACATGAAACATTCCATCATAGTAGCAAGCATTTATTTAAGCAGAAACAAGAAACATTCCATCATAGTAGCAAGCATTTATTTAAGTAGAAACAGGAAGCATTCCATCAAAGTAGCAAGCATTTATTTAAGCAGAAACAAGAAACATTCCATCATAGTAGCAAGCATTTATTTAAGTAGAAACAGGAAGCATTCCATCATAGTAGCAAGCATTTATTTAAGTAGAAACATGAAACATTCCATCATAGTAGCAAACATTTATTTAAGTAGAAACAGGAAACATTCCATCATAGTAGCAAGCATTTATTTAAGTAGAAACAGGAAACATTCCATCATAGTAGCAAGCATTTATTTAAGTAGAAACAGGAAACATTCCATCATAGTAGCAAGCATTTATTTAAGTAGAAACAGGAAACATTCCATCATAGTAGCAAGCATTTATTTAAGTAGAAACATGAAACATTCCATCATAGTAGCAAGCATTTATTTAAGTAGAAACAGGAAGCATTCCATCATAGTAGCAAGCATTTATTTAAGTAGAAACAGGAAACATTCCATCATAGTAGCAAGCATTTATTTAAGTAGAAACAGGAAGCATTCCATCATAGTAGCAAGCATTTATTTAAGTAGAAACAGGAAGCATTCCATCATATTAGCAAGCATTTATTTAAGTAGAAACATGAAACATTCCATCATAGTAGCAAGCATTTATTTAAGTAGAAACAGGAAGCATTCCATCATATTAGCAAGCATTTATTTAAGTAGAAACAGGAAGCATTCCATCATATTAGCAAGCATTTATTTAGGTAGAAACAGGAAACATTCCATCATATTAGCAAGCATTTATTTAAGTAGAAACATGAAACATTCCATCATAGTAGCAAGCATTTATTTAAGTAGAAACATGAAGCATTCCATCATAGTAGCAAGCATTTATTTAAGTAGAAACAGGAAGCATTCCATCATAGTAGCAAGCATTTATTTAAGTAGAAACATGAAACATTCCATCATAGTAGCAAGCATTTATTTAAGTAGAAACAGGAAGCATTCCATCATATTAGCAAGCATTTATTTAAGTAGAAACAGGAAGCATTCCATCATATTAGCAAGCATTTATTTAGGTAGAAACAGGAAACATTCCATCATATTAGCAAGCATTTATTTAGGTAGAAACAGGAAACATTCCATCATATTAGCAAGCATTTATTTAAGTAGAAACATGAAACATTCCATCATAGTAGCAAGCATTTATTTAAGTAGAAACAGGAAGCATTCCATCATATTAGCAAGCATTTATTTAAGTAGAAACAGGAAGCATTCCATCATATTAGCAAGCATTTATTTAGGTAGAAACAGGAAACATTCCATCATATTAGCAAGCATTTATTTAAGTAGAAACAGGAAGCATTCCATCATATTAGCAAGCATTTATTTAGGTAGAAACAGGAAACATTCCATCATATTAGCAAGCATTTATTTAAGTAGAAACAGGAAGCATTCCATCATAGTAGCAAGCATTTATTTAAGTAGAAACAGGAAACATTCCATCATATTAGCAAGCATTTATTTAAGTAGAAACATGAAACATTCCATCATAGTAGCAAGCATTTATTTAAGTAGAAACAGGAAGCATTCCATCATATTAGCAAGCATTTATTTAAGTAGAAACAGGAAGCATTCCATCATATTAGCAAGCATTTATTTAAGTAGAAACAGGAAACATTCCATCATAGTAGCAAGCATTTATTTAAGTAGAAACAGGAAACGTTCCATCATAGTAGCAAGCATTTATTTAAGTAGAAACAGGATACATTCCATCATAGTAGCAAGCATTTATTTAAGTAGAAACAGGAAACATTCCATCATAGTAGCAAGCATTTATTTAAGTAGAAACAGGAAACGTTCCATCATAGTAGCAAGCATTTATTTAAGTAGAAACAGGAAACATTCCATCATATTAGCAAGCATTTATTTAGGTAGAAACAGGAAACATTCCATCATATTAGCAAGCATTTATTTAAGTAGAAACATGAAACATTCCATCATAGTAGCAAGCATTTATTTAAGTAGAAACAGGAAGCATTCCATCATATTAGCAAGCATTTATTTAAGTAGAAACAGGAAGCATTCCATCATATTAGCAAGCATTTATTTAGGTAGAAACAGGAAACATTCCATCATATTAGCAAGCATTTATTTAAGTAGAAACAGGAAGCATTCCATCATATTAGCAAGCATTTATTTAGGTAGAAACAGGAAACATTCCATCATATTAGCAAGCATTTATTTAAGTAGAAACAGGAAGCATTCCATCATAGTAGCAAGCATTTATTTAAGTAGAAACAGGAAACATTCCATCATATTAGCAAGCATTTATTTAAGTAGAAACATGAAACATTCCATCATAGTAGCAAGCATTTATTTAAGTAGAAACAGGAAGCATTCCATCATATTAGCAAGCATTTATTTAAGTAGAAACAGGAAACATTCCATCATAGTAGCAAGCATTTATTTAAGTAGAAACAGGAAACGTTCCATCATAGTAGCAAGCATTTATTTAAGTAGAAACAGGATACATTCCATCATAGTAGCAAGCATTTATTTAAGTAGAAACAGGAAACATTCCATCATAGTAGCAAGCATTTATTTAAGTAGAAACAGGAAACGTTCCATCATAGTAGCAAGCATTTATTTAAGTAGAAACAGGATACATTCCATCATAGTAGCAAGCATTTATTTAAGTAGAAACAGGAAACATTCCATCATAGTAGCAAGCATTTATTTAAGTAGAAACAGGAAACATTCCATCATAGTAGCAAGCATTTATTTAAGTAGAAACAGGATACATTCCATCATAGTAGCAAGCATTTATTTAAGTAGAAACAGGAAGCATTCCATCATAGTAGCAAGCATTTATTTAAGAAGAAACAGGAAACATTCCATCATAGTAGCAAACATTTATTTAAGTAGAAACAGGAAACATTCCATCATAGTAGCAAGCATTTATTTAAGTAGAAACAGGAAACATTCCATCATAGTAGCAAACATTTATTTAAGTAGAAACAGGAAACATTCCATCATAGTAGCAAGCATTTATTTAAGTAGAAACATGAAACATTCCATCATAGTAGCAAGCATTTATTTAAGTAGAAACAGGAAACATTCCATCATAGTAGCAAGCATTTATTTAAGTAGAAACAGGAAGCATTCCATCATAGTAGCAAACATTTATTTAAGTAGAAACAGGAAACATTCCATCATAGTAGCAAGCATTTATTTAAGTAGAAACAGGAAACATTCCATCATAGTAGCAAGCATTTATTTAAGTAGAAACATGAAACATTCCATCATAGTAGCAAGCATTTATTTAAGTAGAAACAGGAAGCATTCCATCATAGTAGCAAGCATTTATTTAAGTAGAAACAGGAAACATTCCATCATAGTAGCAAGCATTTATTTAAGTAGAAACAGGAAACATTCCATCATAGTAGCAAGCATTTATTTAAGTAGAAACAGGAAGCATTCCATCATAGTCGCAAGCATTTATTTAAGTAGAAACAGGAAACATTCCATCATAGTAGCAAGCATTTATTTAAGTAGAAACAGGAAGCATTCCATCATAGTAGCAAGCATTTATTTAAGTAGAAACAGGAAACATTCCATCATAGTAGCAAGCATTTATTTAAGTAGAAACAGGAAGCATTCCATCATAGTCGCAAGCATTTATTTAAGTAGAAACAGGAAACATTCCATCATAGTAGCAAGCATTTATTTAAGTAGAAACAGGAAGCATTCCATCATAGTAGCAAGCATTTATTTAAGTAGAAACAGGAAACATTCCATCATAGTAGCAAACATTTATTTAAGTAGAAACAGGAAACATTCCATCATAGTCGCAAGCATTTATTTAAGTAGAAACAGGAAACATTCCATCATAGTAGCAAGCATTTATTTAAGTAGAAACAGGAAGCATTCCATCATAGTAGCAAGCATTTATTTAAGTAGAAACAGGAAACATTCCATCATAGTAGCAAGCATTTATTTAAGTAGAAACAGGAAACATTCCATCATAGTAGCAAGCATTTATTTAAGTAGAAACAGGAAGCATTCCATCATAGTAGCAAGCATTTATTTAAGTAGAAACAGGAAACATTCCATCATAGTAGCAAGCATTTATTTAAGTAGAAACATGAAACATTCCATCATAGTAGCAAACATTTATTTAAGTAGAAACAGGAAACATTCCATCATAGTAGCAAGCATTTATTTAAGTAGAAACAGGAAGCATTCCATCATAGTAGCAAGCATTTATTTAAGTAGAAACAGGAAGCATTCCATCATAGTAGCAAACATTTATTTAAGTAGAAACAGGAAACATTCCATCATAGTAGCAAGCATTTATTTAAGTAGAAACATGAAACATTCCATCATAGTAGCAAGCATTTATTTAAGCAGAAACAAGAAACATTCCATCATAGTAGCAAGCATTTATTTAAGCAGAAACAAGAAACATTCCATCATAGTAGCAAGCATTTATTTAAGTAGAAACAGGAAACATTCCATCATAGTAGCAAGCATTTATTCAAGTAGAAACAGGAAACATTCCATCATAGTAGCAAGCATTTATTTAAGCAGAAACAAGAAACATTCCATCATAGTAGCAAGCATTTATTTAAGTAGAAACAGGAAGCATTCCATCATAGTAGCAAGCATTTATTTAAGTAGAAACAGGAAACATTCCATCATAGTAGCAAGCATTTATTTAAGTAGAAACAGGAAACATTCCATCATAGTAGCAAGCATTTATTTAAGTAGAAACATGAAACATTCCATCATAGTAGCAAGCATTTATTTAAGTAGAAACATGAAACATTCCATCATAGTAGCAAGCATTTATTTAAGTAGAAACAGGAAGCATTCCATCATAGTAGCAAGCATTTATTTAAGTAGAAACAGGAAACATTCCATCATAGTAGCAAGCATTTATTTAAGTAGAAACAGGAAACATTCCATCATAGTAGCAAGCATTTATTTAAGTAGAAACAGGAAGCATTCCATCATAGTAGCAAGCATTTATTTAAGTAGAAACAGGAAACATTCCATCATAGTAGCAAGCATTTATTTAAGTAGAAACAGGAAACATTCCATCATAGTAGCAAGCATTTATTTAAGTAGAAACATGAAACATTCCATCATAGTAGCAAGCATTTATTTTAGTAGAAACAGGAAGCATTCCATCATAGTAGCAAGCATTTATTTAAGTAGAAACAGGAAACATTGCATCATAGTAGCAAGCATTTATTTAAGTAGAAACAGGAAACATTCCATCATAGTAGCAAGCATTTATTTAAGTAGAAACAGGAAACATTCCATCATAGTAGCAAGCATTTATTTAAGTAGAAACAGGAAGCATTCCATCATAGTAGCAAGCATTTATTTAAGTAGAAACAGGAAACATTCCATCATAGTAGCAAGCATTTATTTAAGTAGAAACAGGAAGCATTCCATCATAGTAGCAAGCATTTATTTAAGTAGAAACAGGAAGCATTCCATCATAGTAGCAAGCATTTATTTAAGTAGAAACAGGAAACATTCCATCATAGTAGCAAGCATTTATTTAAGTAGAAACAGGAAACATTCCATCATAGTAGCAAGCATTTATTCAAGTAGAAACAGGAAACATTCCATCATAGTAGCAAGCATTTATTTAAGTAGAAACAGGAAACATTCCATCATAGTAGCAAGCATTTATTTAAGTAGAAACATGAAACATTCCATCATAGTAGCAAGCATTTATTTAAGTAGAAACAGGAAGCATTCCGTCATAGTAGCACGCATTTATTTAAGTAGAAACAGGAAACATTCCATCATAGTAGCAAGCATTTATTTAAGTAGAAACATGAAACATTCCATCATAGTAGCAAGCATTTATTTAAGTAGAAACAGGAAACATTCCATCATAGTAGCAAGCATTTATTTAAGTAGAAACAGGAAGCATTCCATCATAGTAGCAAACATTTATTTAAGTAGAAACAGGAAACATTCCATCATAGTAGCAAGCATTTATTTAAGTAGAAACAGGAAGCATTTCATCATAGTATCAAGCATTTATTTAAGTAGAAACAGGAAACATTCCATCATAGTAGCATGCATTTATTTAAGTAGAAACATGAAACATTCCATCATATTAGCAAGCATTTATTTAAGTAGAAACATGAAACATTCCATCATAGTAGCATGCATTTATTTAAGTAGAAAAATGAAACATTCCATCATATTAGCAAGCATTTATTTAAGTAGAAACAGGAAACATTCCATCATAGTAGCATGCATTTATTTAAGTAGAAACATGAAACATTCCATCATATTAGCAAGCATTTATTTAAGTAGAAACAGGAAACATTCCATCATAGTAGCAAGCATTTATTTAAGTAGAAACAGGAAACATTCCATCATAGTAGCAAGCATTTATTTAAGTAGAAACAGGAAACATTCCATCATATTAGCAAGCATTTATTTAAGTAGAAACATGAAACATTCCATCATAGTAGCAAGCATTTATTTAAGTAGAAACAGGAAGCATTCCATCATAGTAGCAAGCATTTATTTAAGTAGAAACATGAAACATTCCATCATAGTAGCAAGCATTTATTTAAGTAGAAACATGAAACATTCCATCATAGTAGCAAGCATTTATTTAAGTAGAAACAGGAAACATTCCATCATAGTAGCAAGCATTTATTTAAGTAGAAACATGAAACATTCCATCATAGTAGCAAGCATTTATTTAAGTAGAAACAGGAAGCATTCCATCATAGTAGCAAGCATTTATTTAAGTAGAAACATGAAACATTCCATCATAGTAGCAAGCATTTATTTAAGTAGAAACAGGAAACATTCCATCATAGTAGCAAGCATTTATTTAAGTAGAAACAGGAAGCATTCCATCATAGTAGCAAGCATTTAATTAAGTAGAAACCGGAAGCATTTCATCATAGTAGCAAGCATTTATTTAAGTAGAAACCGGAAGCATTCCATCATAGTGGCAAGCATTTATTTAAGTAGAAACATGAAACATTCCATCATAGTAGCAAGCATTTATTTAAGTAGAAACAGGAAACATTCCATCATAGTAGCAAGCATTTATTTAAGTAGAAACAGGAAGCATTCCATCATAGTAGCAAGCATTTATTTAAGTAGAAACAGGAAACATTCCATCATAGTAGCAAGCATTTATTTAAGTAGAAACAAAAGCATTCCATCATAGTGGCAAGCATTAATTTAACTAGAAACAGGATACATTCCATCATAGTAGCAAGCATTTATTTAAGTAGAAACAGGAAGCATTCCATCATAGTAGCAAGCATTTAATTAAGTAGAAACAGGAAGCATTCCATTATAGTAGCAAGCATTTATTTAAGTAGAAACAGGAAGCATTCCATCATAGTGGCAAGCATTAATTTAACTAGAAACAGGAAACATTCCATCATAGTAGCAAGCATTTATTTAAGTAGAAACAGGAAGCATTCCATCATAGTAGCAAGCATTTAATTAAGTAGAAACAGGAAGCATTCCATCATAGTAGCAAGCATTTAATTAAGTAGAAACTGGAAGCATTCCATCATAGTGGCAAGCATTTATTTAAGTAGAAACAGGAAACGTTCCATCATAGTGGCAAGCATTTATTTAAGTAGAAACAGGAAACGTTCCAACATAGTAGCAATCATTTAATTAAGTAGAAACAGGAAGCATTCCATCATAGTGGCAAGCATTAATTTAACTAGAAACAGGAAGCATTCCATCATAGTAGCAAGCATTTAATTAAGTAGAAACAGGAAGCATTCCATCATAGTGGCAAGCATTTATTTAAGTAGAAACAGGAAACGTTCCATCATAGTGGCAAGCATTTATTTAAGTAGAAACAGGAAACGTTCCATCATAGTAGCAAGCATTTAATTAAGTAGAAACAGGAAGCATTCCATCATAGTGGCAAGCATTTATTTAAGTAGAAACAGGAAGCATTTCATCATAGTAGCAAGCATTTACTTAAGTAGAAACAGGAAACGTTCCATCATAGTAGCAAGCATTTATTTAAGTAGAAACAGGAAACATTCCATCATAGTAGCAAGCATTTATTTAAGTAGAAACAGGAAACGTTCCATCATAGTAGCAAGCATTTATTTAAGTAGAAACAGGAAGCATTCCATCATAGTAGCAAGCATTTATTTAAGTAGAAACAGGAAGCATTCCATCAAAGTAGCAAGCATTTATTTAAGTAGAAACAGGAAGCATTCCATCATAGTGGCAAGCATTTATTTAAGTAGAAACAGGAAGCATTCCATCATAGTAGCAAGCATTTATTTAAGTAGAAACAGGAAGCATTCCATCATAGTAGCAAGCATTTATTTAAGTAGAAACAGGAAGCATTCCATCATAGTGGCAAGCATTTATTTAAGTAGAAACAGGAAGCATTCCATCATAGTAGCAAGCATTTATTTAAGTAGAAACAGGAAGCATTCCATCATAGTGGCAAGCATTTATTTAAGTAGAAACAGGAAGCATTCCATCATAGTAGCAAGCATTTATTTAAGTAGAAACAGGAAGCATTTCATCATAGTAGCAAGCATTTATTTAAGTAGAAACAGGAAACGTTCCATCATAGTAGCAAGCATTTATTTAAGTAGAAACAGGATACATTCCATCATAGTAGCAAGCATTTATTTAAGTAGAAACAGGAAGCATTCCATCATAGTGGCAAGCATTTATTTAAGTAGAAACAGGAAGCATTCCATCGTAGTAGCAAGCATTTATATAAGTAGAAACAGGAAGCATTCCATCATAGTAGCAAGCATTTATTTAAGTAGAAACAGGAAACGTTCCATCATAGTATCAAGCATTTATTTAAGTAGAAACAGGAAGCATTCCATCATAGTAGCAAGCATTTATTTAAGTAGAAACAGGAAACGTTCCATCATAGTAGCAAGCATTTATTCAAGTAGAAACAGGAAGCATTCCATCATAGTAGCAAGCATTTATTTAAGTAGAAACAGGAAGCATTCCATCATAGTAGCAAGCATTTATTTAAGTAGAAACAGGAAGCATTCCATCATATTAGCAAGCATTTATTTAAGTAGAAACAGGAAGCATTCCATCATAGTAGCAAGCATTTATTTAAGTAGAAACAGGAAACATTCCATCATAGTAGCATGCATTTATTTAAGTAGAAACAGGAAACGTTCCATCATAGTGGCAAGCATTTATTTAAGTAGAAACAGGAAGCAATCCATCATAGTGGCAAGCATTTATTTAAGTAGAAACAGGAAACATTCCATCATAGTAGCAAGCATTTATTTAAGTAGAAACAGGAAGCATTCCATCATAGTGGCAAGCATTTATTTCAGTAGAAACAGGAAGCATTCCATCATAGTAGCAAGCATTTATTTAAGTAGAAACAGGAAACATTCCATCATAGTAGCATGCATTTATTTAAGTAGAAACAGGAAACGTTCCATCATAGTGGCAAGCATTTATTTAAGTAGAAACAGGAAACATTCCATCATAGTGGCAAGCATTTATTTAAGTAGAAACAGGAAACATTCCATCATAGTAGCATGCATTTATTTAAGTAGAAACAGGAAACGTTCCATCATAGTGGCAAGCATTTATTTAAGTAGAAACAGGAAACATTCCATCATAGTGGCAAGCATTTATTTAAGTAGAAACAGGAAACATTCCATCATAGTAGCATGCTTTTATTTAAGTAGAAACAGGAAACGTTCCATCATAGTAGCAAGCATTTATTTAAGTAGAAACAGGAAACATTCCATCATAGTAGCAAGCATTTATTTAAGTAGAAACAGGAAACGTTCCATCATAGTAGCAAGCATTTATTTAAGTAGAAACAGGAAGCATTCCATCATAGTAGCAAGCATTTATTTAAGTAGAAACAGGAAGCATTCCATCAAAGTAGCAAGCATTTATTTAAGTAGAAACAGGAAGCAATCCATTTGTTATTTATTACAGGATTTTGTTTCTTTTTTTTTCAAATTCAAAATAACTTAATTTTTGTTTGATTTATATTTCATTTGAAATTGGAACATGTTATTATAATGTGAGTTATCCATCTGCTCGCTTTCTCTTTTTCAATACACTCTCTCTTTCACACACACACACACACACACACAAATATAAATATATATATATATATATATATATATATATATATTTATTTATATTTATATTTATAAATAAAATATATGTAATACATAATATTAAAAAGTTTTTCTTGTGTAAACACAAAAAACGAGAACATACAAATACAAGAATATTTCATTGTAATAACCAATTCAAACTTTTCGTTGGCAAACAGTACCAACATAATGTTGCAAGCATCATCAGGTAAAATCATCAAGTTGTCGATGTTATCATCAATAACATCATCGGGTAATAATTATTCCTGATGAAGCTGGTACCTTTTTTTTTAACGAAAACTTGAATTCTATTATGCAATAAATTATTCTTGTATTTGTATATTCTCTTTTTTGGAAAATATATATACACACACACACACACATATATATATATATATTTGTAGTTATGCAACACTGTTTTCTTGTATACACTTATCACTTTCACTTATGTACTTAAACAAGAATCTTACTTGGTATTTATGCGAGCTAACTTTCAATGGCTGGCCGTGCCAACATCCTCAGGCATCCTAGTATGCCCGAGGATGTTGGCACGGCCAGCCATTGAAAGTTAGCTCGCATAAATACCAAGTAAGATTCTTGTTTAAGTACATAAGTGAAAGTGATATATATATATATATATATATATATATATATATATATATATATATATATATATATATGCTCATACGTATTGCTTCACGGATGGAAAAATATGATGAATAGTTATTATCTGGAGTACATCCGTTCATTTTGCAGTGCATAAAATCGCAGTTCCGACGTTTCGCTAGAAACTCATCTAGCATTGACTCGCTCTGCTACTGTTGTTGGGTTCACCTCGTCATTGCTAGATGCGACGTCATAGAAAAACATCGGAACTGCGATTTTGTGCACTTACACTTCGGAAATAAAAACCTATTCATTTTTAATCAGGCTTGTTCTAATTGTAACACGATTTGAATCGAGGCTGAATATTTCATCTTGCCTCAGCAATAAAATGAACCTGGTGGACTTCGAGTATATTTCAGTTTTAGGGGTGCTTTATTGCACAAAGTAAAAGGCTATTTGTATTCAAGATGTTGGTACAACTGGGAGAGAATATTCAGTTAGCATGTATTAAGTGTAAATAAACTACTTTTGTTAGGAAAATTTAAATTCAATAAGAATGGTTTTACGTTTGACCTAAATGTTTGTTTATTTACTTTTAAATGTTTTTAAAAAACATACAATAATGGTCATAACTCTATTGAGCTCATAAAGGATAATTTTTAGTTACAAATTTCAGTTAGTCATGTAATTCTATTTTATATGTTACGAGGGATAGTATAAAGGCCATAAAATCGAAGTTCAATTGGTTTTTCCGTTTTAATAAATTTAAAATAGCCTTCAATGCAGCAATAGTGCTTCATATATTGTACTTGCATTATGTTACCGTAAGGTTGGCAACCCGCTATAACTTTACTTGAGGCAATGTGGGTTTACATCATTACATCAAAGGAGTAATAAGTAAATGTATCAATATCACACAGTATATTGATATTTCGTTTGAGTTCATCAGTGTTTCTCAAACCCAGTTTGGTGATGGGAGCTCTGGGTAAAACCAGAACCCTTATTTGACACTATTAAACACTTCTACATTCAAGACCGACCAACTTTAACTTCCAATTCGTGAATATTAATTTATCTCCTGTGCCCTCGATTTTAAAAGTTTGGATTCTAAATAGAAAAATAAAGAGCAGCTGACACCTAAAATTTGTTTTATCCTTTTTCAATGAAACAATAATGCAATTTAATTTCCTCATGTTATTTATTTATTTTTTCTACATATTGACCCTTCCATATAGAATGACTCGTTTGCAGTGACTCAGCACAGTTGTGCAGTAACTAAAGGCGGTTTCATTAACTTCTTGTTCTCATTTAACTTCTTAAAACATGGATTTTCATTTACAGAGTATAACCTTAAAAAACCCGCCATACTGTACTTGACTAGTTTCTGTGACGGTTTATTGCTTTAAAAATGTTTAAGGATAGACTTGCCTCATAAAGTTTATTTTGACCCTATTTAGGAAAATAATCGTCGTGCAAAATATGATTAGAATAATTCAAATAACCTCAATCAGTAACATATAAGATTGAAGTAACATCAAGGTGAGTATGAATCAGCTAAATTCTTTCTGAATATTCTTGTTTTTATTGTGCTTTTGTCAAAGCCATATATCAGATTTTTATTTATTATTAAAACAATTTATTTTAATACATTTTATGTAATAGTTTTTTCACCACTCAATATCTAAAGTAATTATTTAAGTACTATCTAAGAGGAATGAAGGAAACGTTGGCAATCAGTGTACTTTCTGTTGCTCTACTTAATGTCCTGATGGTCCACCAGGTGCAGTAATGTCGCTTTCTAATGCGTTTGCTACCAGCTGTTTTAAAAATGGATAAACAATATTATTGTTAAAAAATAATCAGATGTTTTTCCATTGTTACAATTTAGTGTCGAGTTCGTTCACCAGAAGCACTAGTGTATCTTTCCAGTGCATTTGTTCGTTTGAAATCAGCAGTTTTTAAATGGTTATAATATAAATGTTTAAAGCAAATGTATTTACGTTTTTGAAAACGGATATTGTAATTGTTTTTATCCCCCACAAACGTTATTCATAGACGCTTAGAGAAAATGTACTAGCAGAGAAGTTTCAATTGTAAAAGTTAAGGTATTTTGAGGTTAGTTTAATTTTTTTTTTTTTTCTATTGAAATGAAAAATGTTCATAACTCGTACACTATTTTATTACTAGTACAAAATGTTTTTTCAGTTCTTCTAATGAAAATTTTTATTTTTATATTGGTCCATATTATAAGGGTGTCATATACTTGCAAAGTTACTGAAGTTAAAAAAAGTTTCTTTCTCAATATAAAACAAAGCAAAAACAGATATGAAAATGTGGTTTTAAAAGCTGCCGGATATTTTTTTCTTCCATTAAATAGTTGTAAAATTTATCTTAATTTAAATTTTTAAGTGAACAAATTCGATGATTCCTCTAGTTTACCAAAAATCAGTAAATGTTACATCGGTAGTTACTGATTCCCCTCTTTGGATGCAATATTTCCTCGGTCTGGTATTAGTGCTGCTAGTATGTATTTCCCTCTTCGGCCGCAATGTTTCCTCGGTCTGGTATTAGTGCTGCTAGTATGTATTTCCCTCTTCGGCCGCGATGTTTCCTCGGTCTGGTATTAGTGCTGCTAGTATGTATTTCCCTCTTCGGCCGCGATGTTTCCTCGGTCTGGTATTAGTGCTGCTAGTATGTATTTCCCTCTTCGGCCGCGATGTTTCCTCAGTCTGGTATTAGTGCTGCTAGTATGTATTTCCCTCTTCGGCCGCGATGCTTCCTCGGTCTGGTATTAGTGCTGCTAGTATGTATTTCCCTCTTCGGCCGCGATGTTTCCTCGGTCTGGTATTAGTGCTGCTAGTATGTATTTCCCTCTTCGGCCGCAATGTTTCCTCGGTCTGGTATTAGTGCTGCTAGTATGTATTTCCCTCTTCGGCCGCGATGTTTCCTCGGTCTGGTATTAGTGCTGCTAGTATGTATTTCCCTCTTCGGCCGCGATGCTTCCTCGGTCTGGTATTAGTGCTGCTAGTATGTATTTCCCTCTTCGGCCGCGATGTTTCCTCGGTCTGGTATTAGTGCTGCTAGTATGTATTTCCCTCTTCGGCCGCGATGTTTCCTCGGTCTGGTATTAGTGCTGCTAGTATGTATTTCCCTCTTCGGCCGCGATGTTTCCTCGGTCTGGTATTAGTGCTGCTAGTATGTATTTCCCTCTTCGGCCGCGATGTTTCCTCGGTCTGGTATTAGTGCTGCTAGTACGTATTTCCCTCTTCGGCCGCAATGTTTCCTCGGTCTGGTATTAGTACTGCTAGTACGTATTCTCCTCTTGTAGTCTGCGTAAAGCAACCTGCTTTCTTGACCGCTCTTACGTTTCGTTAGAGAATTTTTAATTTTGTATAGCCTAATTCATCATAACACAATAATTTGCTGCTATATTTAGGTGTTTGTATAGGTGTTTAATGATGCAGTGTATATCGTGCTCTGATGTATTAAAATACTCGGAGTTTATACAATTCTGTTTCCCTTCGTACGTTCGGGCTATGTTTCATTTTTTTAAATAAATTTTAGGCTCTATTTATGTTTGCCGTTACTTATTTCTGTCGTGCTTCTGAGTAAACTAAAACACAAAGAATGTTTCCTCTTGGTTTGTGCAAACATCGCCTAAAGGAATAAATACATTTTAATTATATATTTAATCATTTTTATATAGAAAAAACAAAAACATTTTGAAAAGAATTTTTCTTTAAAGGTTTTTGTTTTATTTCCTTTTTACACACTTGTAAAGACTTATAGCCTTATTCTTGCTGAAAATTCCCTTCTCTCTTTTGCATTTTGGAGTCGTCAAGAGGTTAAAGTAGTCAGTCTCGCCCCCTCCTTAGGGGTGGTAAATCCACTTGACTTCACTTTGTTACCCTTTGCTACAGACTGTTATGGACTACAGGTTTTGGCCAATAAAGCTACAACTCTCAGTTACTTTATGCAATTCGACCACTTCACTGGATATATATAATAAATATTTTCCCTTTATAGATGTAACGAACCAAAACGCTACCCAACAATCGCCCAGAGCCCCGCATTTCATCTTGTGTCGAAATGTAAGCCTGCTCGAGTGCTTTTAAATCAGGTTTCACTTTTTTCTTAAGGCCTTTTTAAATACAAATTAAAATTTTTCGTAAATAACAAACTTATTTTAAAGCGTATTTTAAATATAAATACGTATTTTAAAATTACAGGGTTTTATTTTTTAAAACCAGTTTTATATATTTCTAAAATTGTTAATAGTTATTATTATTGTTTTTGTTTTAATATAACTAATTATTTTTTGGTTTTGTGAGCTTCAGTTAGAGCCCCCATTTAGTTACCGTACACATAATTATCAACGATTTTAATATAACTAATTATTTTATGGTTTTGTGAGCTTCAGTTAGAGCCCCCATTTAGTTACCGTACACATAATTATCAACGATTTTAATATAACTAATTATTTTATGGTTTTGTGAGCTTCAGTTAGAGCCCCCATTTAGTTACCGTACACATAATTATCAACGATTTTAATATAACTAATTATTTTTTGGTTTTGTGAGCTTCAGTTAGAGCCCCCATTTAGTTACCGTACACATAATTATCAACGATTTTAAAGACGGTAATTATTTTTTGGTTTTGTGAGCTTCAGTTAGAGCCCCCATTTAGTTACCGTACACATAATTATCAACGATTTTAAAGACGGTAATTATTTTTTGGTTTTGTGAGCTTCAGTTAGAGCCCCCATTTAGTTACCGTACACATAATTATCAACGATTTTAATATAACTAATTATTTTTTGGTTTTGTGAGCTTCAGTTAGAGCCCCCATTTAGTTACCGTACACATAATTATCAACGATTTTAAAGACGGTAATTATTTTTTGGTTTTGTGAGCTTCAGTTAGAGCCCCCATTTAGTTACCGTACACATAATTATCAACGATTTTAATATAACTAATTATTTTTTGGTTTTGTGAGCTTCAGTTAGAGCCCCCATTTAGTTACCGTACACATAATTATCAACGATTTTAAAGACGGTAATTATTTTTTGGTTTTGTCAGCTTCAGTTAGAGCCCCCATTTAGTTACCGTACACATAATTATCAACGATTTTAATATAACTAATTATTTTTTGGTTTTGTGAGCTTCAGTTAGAGCCCCCATTTAGTTACCGTACACATAATTATCAACGATTTTAAAGACGGTAATTATTTTTTGGTTTTGTGAGCTTCAGTTAGAGCCCCCATTTAGTTACCGTACACATAATTATCAACGATTTTAATATAACTAATTATTTTTTGGTTTTGTGAGCTTCAGTTAGAGCCCCCATTTAGTTACCGTACACATAATTATCAACGATTTTAAAGACGGTAATTATTTTTTGGTTTTGTCAGCTTCAGTTAGAGCCCCCATTTAGTTACCGTACACATAATTATCAACGATTTTAAAGACGGTAATTATTTTTTGGTTTTGTGAGCTTCAGTTAGAGCCCCCATTTAGTTACCGTACACATAATTATCAACGATTTTAAAGACGGTAATTATTTTTTGGTTTTGTGAGCTTCAGTTAGAGCCCCCATTTAGTTACCGTACACATAATTATCAACGATTTTAATATAACTAATTATTTTTTGGTTTTGTGAGCTTCAGTTAGAGCCCCCATTTAGTTACCGTACACATAATTATCAACGATTTTAAAGACGGTAATTATTTTTTGGTTTTGTCAGCTTCAGTTAGAGCCCCCATTTAGTTACCGTACACATAATTATCAACGATTTTAAAGACGGTAATTATTTTTTGGTTTTGTCAGCTTCAGTTAGAGCCCCCATTTAGTTACCGTACACATAATTATCAACGATTTTAATATAACTAATTATTTTTTGGTTTTGTGAGCTTCAGTTAGAGCCCCCATTTAGTTACCGTACACATAATTATCAACGATTTTAATATAACTAATTATTTTTTGGTTTTGTGAGCTTCAGTTAGAGCCCCCATTTAGTTACCGTACACATAATTATCAACGATTTTAAAGACGGTAATTATTTTTTGGTTTTGTGAGCTTCAGTTAGAGCCCCCATTTAGTTACCGTACACATAATTATCAACGATTTTAAAGACGGTAATTATTTTTTGGTTTTGTGAGCTTCAGTTAGAGCCCCCATTTAGTTACCGTACACATAATTATCAACGATTTTAATATAACTAATTATTTTTTGGTTTTGTGAGCTTCAGTTAGAGCCCCCATTTAGTTACCGTACACATAATTATCAACGATTTTAAAGACGGTAATTATTTTTTGGTTTTGTGAGCTTCAGTTAGAGCCCCCATTTAGTTACCGTACACATAATTATCAACGATTTTAATATAACTAATTATTTTTTGGTTTTGTGAGCTTCAGTTAGAGCCCCCATTTAGTTACCGTACACATAATTATCAACGATTTTAAAGACGGTAATTATTTTTTGGTTTTGTCAGCTTCAGTTAGAGCCCCCATTTAGTTACCGTACACATAATTATCAACGATTTTAAAGACGGTAATTATTTTTTGGTTTTGTGAGCTTCAGTTAGAGCCCCCATTTAGTTACCGTACACATAATTATCAACGATTTTAAAGACGGTAATTATTTTTTGGTTTTGTGAGCTTCAGTTAGAGCCCCCATTTAGTTACCGTACACATAATTATCAACGATTTTAATATAACTAATTATTTTTTGGTTTTGTGAGCTTCAGTTAGAGCCCCCATTTAGTTACCGTACACATAATTATCAACGATTTTAAAGACGGTAATTATTTTTTGGTTTTGTCAGCTTCAGTTAGAGCCCCCATTTAGTTACCGTACACATAATTATCAACGATTTTAAAGACGGTAATTATTTTTTGGTTTTGTCAGCTTCAGTTAGAGCCCCCATTTAGTTACCGTACACATAATTATCAACGATTTTAATATAACTAATTATTTTTTGGTTTTGTGAGCTTCAGTTAGAGCCCCCATTTAGTTACCGTACACATAATTATCAACGATTTTAATATAACTAATTATTTTTTGGTTTTGTGAGCTTCGGTTAGAGCCCCCATTTAGTTACCGTACACATAATTATCAACGATTTTAATATAACTAATTATTTTTTGGTTTTGTGAGCTTCAGTTAGAGCCCCCATTTAGTTACCGTACACATAATTATCAACGATTTTAAAGACGGTAATTATTTTTTGGTTTTGTCAGCTTCAGTTAGAGCCCCCATTTAGTTACCGTACACATAATTATCAACGATTTTAAAGACGGTAATTATTTTTTGGTTTTGTCAGCTTCAGTTAGAGCCCCCATTTAGTTACCGTACACATAATTATCAACGATTTTAAAGACGGTAATTATTTTTTGGTTTTGTGAGCTTCAGTTAGAGCCCCCATTTAGTTACCGTACACATAATTATCAACGATTTTAAAGACGGTAATTATTTTTTGGTTTTGTGAGCTTCAGTTAGAGCCCCCATTTAGTTACCGTACACATAATTATCAACGATTTTAATATAACTAATTATTTTTTGGTTTTGTGAGCTTCAGTTAGAGCCCCCATTTAGTTACCGTACACATAATTATCAACGATTTTAAAGACGGTAATTATTTTTTGGTTTTGTCAGCTTCAGTTAGAGCCCCCCTTTAGTTACCGTACACATAATTATCAACGATTTTAATATAACTAATTATTTTTTGGTTTTGTGAGCTTCAGTTAGAGCCCCCATTTAGTTACCGTACACATAATTATCAACGATTTTAAAGACGGTAATTATTTTTTGGTTTTGTGAGCTTCAGTTAGAGCCCCCATTTAGTTACCGTACACATAATTATCAACGATTTTAAAGACGGTAATTATTTTTTGGTTTTGTGAGCTTCAGTTAGAGCCCCCATTTAGTTACCGTACACATAATTATCAACGATTTTAATATAACTAATTATTTTTTGGTTTTGTGAGCTTCAGTTAGAGCCCCCATTTAGTTACCGTACACATAATTATCAACGATTTTAATATAACTAATTATTTTTTGGTTTTGTGAGCTTCAGTTAGAGCCCCCATTTAGTTACCGTACACATAATTATCAACGATTTTAATATAACTAATTATTTTTTGGTTTTGTGAGCTTCAGTTAGAGCCCCCATTTAGTTACCGTACACATAATTATCAACGATTTTAAAGACGGTAATTATTTTTTGGTTTTGTCAGCTTCAGTTAGAGCCCCCATTTAGTTACCGTACACATAATTATCAACGATTTTAAAGACGGTAATTATTTTTTGGTTTTGTCAGCTTCAATTAGAGCCCCCATTTAGTTACCGTACACATAATTATCAACGATTTTAAAGACGGTAATTATTTTTTGGTTTTGTGAGCTTCAGTTAGAGCCCCCATTTAGTTACCGTACACATAATTATCAACGATTTTAAAGACGGTAATTATTTTTTGGTTTTGTGAGCTTCAGTTAGAGCCCCCATTTAGTTACCGTACACATAATTATCAACGATTTTAATATAACTAATTATTTTTTGGTTTTGTGAGCTTCAGTTAGAGCCCCCATTTAGTTACCGTACACATAATTATCAACGATTTTAAAGACGGTAATTATTTTTTGGTTTTGTCAGCTTCAGTTAGAGCCCCCATTTAGTTACCGTACACATAATTATCAACGATTTTAATATAACTAATTATTTTTTGGTTTTGTGAGCTTCAGTTAGAGCCCCCATTTAGTTACCGTACACATAATTATCAACGATTTTAAAGACGGTAATTATTTTTTGGTTTTGTGAGCTTCAGTTAGAGCCCCCATTTAGTTACCGTACACATAATTATCAACGATTTTAAAGACGGTAATTATTTTTTGGTTTTGTGAGCTTCAGTTAGAGCCCCCATTTAGTTACCGTACACATAATTATCAACGATTTTAATATAACTAATTATTTTTTGGTTTTGTGAGCTTCAGTTAGAGCCCCCATTTAGTTACCGTACACATAATTATCAACGATTTTAAAGACGGTAATTATTTTTTGGTTTTGTGAGCTTCAGTTAGAGCCCCCATTTAGTTACCGTACACATAATTATCAACGATTTTAAAGACGGTAATTATTTTTTGGTTTTGTCAGCTTCAGTTAGAGCCCCCATTTAGTTACCGTACACATAATTATCAACGATTTTAAAGACGGTAATTATTTTTTGGTTTTGTCAGCTTCAGTTAGAGCCCCCATTTAGTTACCGTACACATAATTATCAACGATTTTAAAGACGGTAATTATTTTTTGGTTTTGTGAGCTTCAGTTAGAGCCCCCATTTAGTTACCGTACACATAATTATCAACGATTTTAATATAACTAATTATTTTTTGGTTTTGTGAGCTTCAGTTAGAGCCCCCATTTAGTTACCGTACACATAATTATCAACGATTTTAAAGACGGTAATTATTTTTTGGTTTTATCAGCTTCAGTTAGAGCCCCCATTTAGTTACCGTACACATAATTATCAACGATTTTAAAGACGGTAATTATTTTTTGGTTTTGTCAGCTTCAGTTAGAGCCCCCATTTAGTTACCGTACACATAATTATCAACGATTTTAATATAACTAATTATTTTTTGGTTTTGTGAGCTTCAGTTAGAGCCCCCATTTAGTTACCGTACACATAATTATCAACGATTTTAATATAACTAATTATTTTTTGGTTTTGTGAGCTTCAGTTAGAGCCCCCATTTAGTTACCGTACACATAATTATCAACGATTTTAATATAACTAATTATTTTTTGGTTTTGTGAGCTTCAGTTAGAGCCCCCATTTAGTTACCGTACACATAATTATCAACGATTTTAAAGACGGTAATTATTTTTTGGTTTTGTCAGCTTCAGTTAGAGCCCCCATTTAGTTACCGTACACATAATTATCAACGATTTTAAAGACGGTAATTATTTTTTGGTTTTGTCAGCTTCAGTTAGAGCCCCCATTTAGTTACCGTACACATAATTATCAACGATTTTAAAGACGGTAATTATTTTTTGGTTTTGTGAGCTTCAGTTAGAGCCCCCATTTAGTTACCGTACACATAATTATCAACGATTTTAAAGACGGTAATTATTTTTTGGTTTTGTGAGCTTCAGTTAGAGCCCCCATTTAGTTACCGTACACATAATTATCAACGATTTTAAAGACGGTAATTATTTTTTGGTTTTGTGAGCTTCAGTTAGAGCCCCCATTTAGTTACCGTACACATAATTATCAACGATTTTAATATAACTAATTATTTTTTGGTTTTGTGAGCTTCAGTTAGAGCCCCCATTTAGTTACCGTACACATAATTATCAACGATTTTAAAGACGGTAATTATTTTTTGGTTTTGTCAGCTTCAGTTAGAGCCCCCATTTAGTTACCGTACACATAATTATCAACGATTTTAAAGACGGTAATTATTTTTTGGTTTTGTCAGCTTCAGTTAGAGCCCCCATTTAGTTACCGTACACATAATTATCAACGATTTTAAAGACGGTAATTATTTTTTGGTTTTGTCAGCTTCAGTTAGAGCCCCCATTTAGTTACCGTACACATAATTATCAACGATTTTAAAGACGGTAATTATTTTTTGGTTTTGTCAGCTTCAGTTAGAGCCCCCATTTAGTTACCGTACACATAATTATCAACGATTTTAATATAACTAATTATTTTTTGGTTTTGTGAGCTTCAGTTAGAGCCCCCATTTAGTTACCGTACACATAATTATCAACGATTTTAAAGACGGTAATTATTTTTTGGTTTTGTCAGCTTCAGTTAGAGCCCCCATTTAGTTACCGTACACATAATTATCAACGATTTTAAAGACGGTAATTATTTTTTGGTTTTGTGAGCTTCAGTTAGAGCCCCCATTTAGTTACCGTACACATAATTATCAACGATTTTAAAGACGGTAATTATTTTTTGGTTTTGTGAGCTTCAGTTAGAGCCCCCATTTAGTTACCGTACACATAATTATCAACGATTTTAAAGACGGTAATTATTTTTTGGTTTTGTGAGCTTCAGTTAGAGCCCCCATTTAGTTACCGTACACATAATTATCAACGATTTTAAAGACGGTAATTATTTTTTGGTTTTGTGAGCTTCAGTTAGAGCCCCCATTTAGTTACCGTACACATAATTATCAACGATTTTAATATAACTAATTATTTTTTGGTTTTGTGAGCTTTAGTTAGAGCCCCCATTTAGTTACCGTACACATAATTATCAACGATTTTAATATAACTAATTATTTTTTGGTTTTGTGAGCTTCAGTTAGAGCCCCCATTTAGTTACCGTACACATAATTATCAACGATTTTAATATAACTAATTATTTTTTGGTTTTGTGAGCTTCAGTTAGAGCCCCCATTTAGTTACCGTACACATTATTATCAACGATTTTAATATAACTAATTATTTTTTGGTTTTGTGAGCTTCAGTTAGAGCCCCCATTTAGTTACCGTACACATAATTATCAACGATTTTAAAGACGGTAATTATTTTTTGGTTTTATCAGCTTCAGTTAGAGCCCCCATTTAGTTACCGTACACATAATTATCAACGATTTTAAAGACGGTAATTATTTTTTGGTTTTGTCAGCTTCAGTTAGAGCCCCCATTTAGTTACCGTACACATAATTATCAACGATTTTAATATAACTAATTATTTTTTGGTTTTGTGAGCTTCAGTTAGAGCCCCCATTTAGTTACCGTACACATAATTATCAACGATTTTAATATAACTAATTATTTTTTTTTTTTGTGAGCTTCAGTTAGAGCCCCCATTTAGTTACCGTACACATAATTATCAACGATTTTAATATAACTAATTATTTTTTGGTTTTGTGAGCTTCAGTTAGAGCCCCCATTTAGTTACCGTACACATAATTATCAACGATTTTAATATAACTAATTATTTTTTGGTTTTGTGAGCTTCAGTTAGAGCCCCCATTTAGTTACCGTACACATAATTGTCAACGATTTTAAAGACGGTAATTATTTTTATAATACGGATAAGTCACTTGGTGTACAAGAACAATTACAGATTTAAAGACTAAATGAAAATAATTTTCCTCACTAAGAAGAATGCTTTCTCAGTTAATAAAGCATAAAAACTGTCATCATGTGGTGAGAAGTACAGCTTACCCAATAGAATCCAACAGCCTGTTTAAATAATGGTTTAAAACCATATTTTTGTATAATTTTTAAAAACCATTGGTAGTATGCTAACATCTGAACTAAATCATTATTTAAGGGATTTACCTTGAAACTTTGGGAAATTACTCGTTTTAATGTGCTCGCTTGTGTGTTCTCTTGTATTATTCACGTCACAGATAACTCAATGACACAACAGTGTCTAGAATATTGAATCTGTCCGCGACTCGCAGCATCGAACAATGAACTGACCACGTACGAAGCGTAGACACTGTATGCAACACAAGCAGAAGTCTTATACCACCAAGTATAAAGTTATATAAAAACGCCTCTGTATTAATAGTTGCAAAAAACAAATGAAAAATAAATTTTAACACACTCAAGTACGACCTCTCGTAATTTCCTCTTGGTTCAAACTAAACCTTTTCTGTAGGGTTAAAACCCATCCTCTTTGTTGACCTCTGCCCTTCACAACAAAATTAGGTATACACGTTTGGTCGTCAAAGAATACTCGTACGGTCGTAACGTACGGGTCGATAAGAGGTCAAATGGTACTTCACAATATAACGAGCTCTGAGGTGATAAAACACTAACTTGCCTGTATAATACGTAGCTGTAGGCCATTGTGGCTGGGGCACTTTGGGTGCGTGACAGAGTTATCCAGGCCCGCACGACAGGGGAAGATACGTCACCGGCTTGAGTTCAGTGGCAATGGAAGGCCGCAACGAGCCGCTGAATGCATTTATGCATTCGAAGATCTTATTTTATTACAAACGTATTATTACAGTAAATATTCGTCTCCATTAATCACATTCCTCAAATAAAGATATAAATATCGAATAAAAAATGTATCAATACATATTTTTGGCGATTTTCTTTGGAAATTTTGCAAAACTATTACCTTTAATTTGATATTTGTTGTTCAGATTTTGGTGTTAAATGTAAAAATTTCGAATTATTGTATTTTTGTGTTATAACAAATGTTTTAGTAATTTCTCAATACGCAAGATTAAATGTTTTTCTCATTACAAAGTTTTTGTAAACCACTCTCTCTTTGACTAAGCTGCCTTGGACTCTGGTAGCAGCCAAGGGTACTTCACGCTCAGCGACCCTGACTATTCAAGCCATAAATATTTCTTACGTCGTTTTAGTCGTGCCTGAATATTGCTTTCATTGTTTTCCAAACCTTCTTTTCCGTCGTTCAATGCGGGGGTAGATGTTTAGCGATCTAACACAGAGAAGATCAACTTCAGGGATGAATTTTTCATAAAAGGAGCAATATATGCAATATAGTTATTTCGTCCCAATTGGCTTAAAATAAGTGATAAGATGATTTCATAAAACAACGGATTTTATGTTATAGGTTATGTGGTAGAACAGCTGTTTTAAGACATAGGTTATGTTACTCTATATTAAATTTAATTATTTAATAGAAAGTAAGTTAAATAAAATTTTTCTTTGTTGACTTAAGTAGGAATTGACTTTCAAACATTTTTGTTATAATACTTGTGTTAAACATTTTTTATTAACAGAATGGAGTATCTATGACGGTAAAGCTGTTATACATACCACTTGTCAAGTTTCCATTTGTTCCGATGGTGTGAAGTTAAAGCTTTACTAGTGTCTATTAATCTTATTTATATATTATTTTATTCGCATTCTATCTAAGTATTCATCTTCAGAAAATCAGTATGTATACAATAACCATAGTAGAAAACTAGTAGATATTCACGGCGTAAGTTAGGCAATTTAATTACAATTGTATTATTGAAAACGTCACAGGAACTGGTTCAAAAACAAGTTTTAAAAATTAATGCGAAGTGAAATCATGTGTAAGGTATAGTTTATAACTAATTTCAAATCTTATTACGTCATTTGAAAGTATTTATCAAAATAAAACAATAGGAAATAACTATTTTAACAAAATATTTTATAGCACTAAGAGATGTTCTCAGACATTCATGAATTTTGAAATCAGTGTATAAAATATTTAATCCTTTCCACTAGTATTACTTTGTAAAATATTAATATTAATTTAATTAGTGGACGATTGCGCGAAGACTAAATAAAACATAAAACAGAAGCAGCGAATGTTCTGGAAATTCTAAGGAACAGGAAAATTTCCGTTATGACAGTTTCCTTTGGAAATATACATAAAAAGCGTTAATAAAGAATGCAGTAGAGTTTTCAGACTAATAATGTTAAGTTACCCTGCACCACGTGGAGTTTGTGTAATAAATTGTGTAATTGAAGTGCGGTCTCTGGCGGCCGACGACGGAAATAAAACTTTGCAACGCTGTCAAAATGCAAACATAGCCTGACGTAGACGGTACTTAGCGCGACTGATGACTCAGTTTTTTACTGTCGTGTACCTCTAGAGGACACCATCACACAGACGGGCGTGTTACCGAATGACATGTCTTCCCTCGAGTTGCAAATAATTTATGTGTTGCTGCGGCCCTCACGGTTTCAGTGTCAATTCAAACTTTACAAGTATTTCCGCCCTAACAGCTTGACACTTGACGGAAGGTTTTACTACTTTGCCTGAAACACTAGTACGACTTTGTGTTTATAATTTTTCTATGATAAAAGGAAAATAATTTAGAGTGTTCGGGTGAACAACGTCTAGCAGCAGATTCGTGTCCTTCACATTTCATAAAGATTCTTTGTTTTGTTATCCATTTTTTAACACATTCAACTTCATTTTTCAATGAACTTCAATACATTATAATAATTTTGTATGCGTTTAAAGTGCAATACTACTTATTTATTTCTTCTACAATTTACCTATTTATAGTTCACATGTTTTTAAATGTTTTTGGAAATAACCGATTGGTCCAAAACTTTTGTTTGGTGTTCATGTCCAAAAGAAAGTAGATCATTGAGTTGTTATTAATTAATTGTATCACTTTGATGCCTGATTTTATTTTAATCATAAGGAGGCTGCTGCTTAGCAGACATTATTTGGCCATATTTGAAACAGTGAACACTGGATCTATAGCTCCCCTCTAGTTTAGTGTCTTCTGCTTATAGCCCATTACAAAAACAGGAAAGTTACTTCTTCATTTCTTGCATTCTCGCCACTAAGTAGAAAGTTTAGGGCAGAATCCTTTGCACCTACAGATTGCCACTCATCTGAGGGCAAATTAGTTTTATATATATATATATATATATATATATATATATATATATATATATATGTTCAAATTTGTAATAATTAATAATATATTTTTCATTCGTACTCAAGTACATATACATTTTAAAAAAAACCTGTAGTGAATAAAAATTGATGTTAATACAAATTTGAAAATATTAGTACTACAATTAAATTTAATTAATAATTTTGTTTTTATATGGGAGAAAAACTATACACAAAGGGGCTAGGTATGCTATATAGTTGACCTACAAGCAGTTATTTATTTCTTAATCACTTTTCAACGATACGTATTAGAGTTTCTAGTATAACATATAAAATATATTTATTACTTATGCCCACAAGCGAAGCTCAAAGGTTGTGATAAATTACGATATACTTTAAGAGAACGTTTTGATATTTCTAAGTTTTCTTGTATCGGCGGCGTTTTGATAGAACGGAGAGAAGAAGCGGAAGAGACACTGTATGATAACGTTTCCGGTTCGTTATACCAACAGAATGGAATCGTTTATTATATGTGTCCACTGAAGTGATGGAATCGCGTAAAGGAACTAAAGGTACGCTATGCGATTGGCTAAAGACTGGACTCCGAACCAGTAAAAGCTCGCAGCACATGTTATACTTACAATTCTACAGCTTATTTTAACATTTAATACAAAACTGAAGTAACAAATAACATTTAAACATCATATTAGAGCGCGTCTTAATAGTCAGACTCTTAATCTTACTTTCAAGTATAAGGACAAAGCCGTGAAACAAAGAAAAACCTAGAACTTTGCCCTCAAATGAGTGGCAATATGTTGGTTTAAAGGGTTTAACCAATAACTTTCTAATTGGTGACAAAAATCCAAGAAATGAAGACGTCACCAGTTTTCGTATGAGCAAAAGACCCGAAAGGGAATTTGTGAATCCAAAGTTTTTTGTTCCAAATACGGGCATATCTATTCTACTCACAGTTTTGTATTACCGACTTTATAAAAGAAAACTACAAAATATTGTAAACATACATGGTTTAAAATTACATTTGTCATGTCTATAGGAACAAATTTATTGTGGATGAGTGTTTAATTACATTGTTAGGCTACATAGACATAACAAAACAATTTGTTTCAAGAAAATATTCCTATATGTTAGAATAATATAAATTAAAAAGGCACATCCATGGCACAGCCCGACCGGGCCATCAAACTGCACCTCACACAGTAATCAGCAAGCAGGAGGAAAATGGGAAAACCTTGTCACCACAGGACCCATCGACCACAGACTTCCAGCTGTCGCCGTTGTCAAGCTCAGAATGCATACCGGCCACGACTACCTCGCCGCCCATCTACATCGCATCGGTGTGCTCCCAACACCGCAATGCCCTCTCTGGCGACACGATACGATGGATGCCGAAATTCAATGCACTCGGGCATTCCGAAGATGATGATAACCCACGTGTTAGTCTATAGGCCCATACTGGTCAGCCGTCACCAAATGGTTCAACAGCCAAAGGTGGGTATTGGCTAGTATAATATATATTAAAGTACAATTTAGTTCAAAATTGGCGGCTTTATTTATTGGACTAGCCTACAGTCTGTTTATACAAATATTTAAGCACGTTCAATATAAATTGTAACAACTTGAAGCAACTGTGGCGTAAATGTTTATATTAAATAAAAACAACCTCTTACCACAAATTCAACAATTTTTATTTTAACATAATGTACATTTCGATTACAAAGTAATCATCTTCAGAGGTATTTTACAAATGAGTTATCATTTATACTGTCAATTGTAAAATACCTCTGAAGATGATTACCTTGTAATCGAAATGTACATTAGGTTAAAATAAAAATTGTTGAATTTGTGGTAAGAGGTTGTTTTTATTTAATATATAAATTGTAAGTTATTTGTACAAATAAAATTGTAGCCTATATCACATTACCTCTCCTGAGAGTGAACAAAATTATTTCAGTTTGTAAGTAGATTCAATAACAATCAGCTGGAAATGTGAATAACCATGTCACCAAAAACCGTCAGTTTTAGTTCAGCTTCTATTAAGCTAAGTTAGCAGGGGAAGACTTTCACCAAAACACCCAGTGTTATATTTTATCGCAGAAACAAAAATTATAAAACAAAGTCATATTGAGGAGGAATAAGTGTCAGGTAAATATACTTGTCAGTCAAGCAGGGGCCGCTGCGGGAACTCATAAATTATTCCCATCTCAAGAGTAGATCCGTCATTCTGTAGCATGAGTCTATGATGTCCTCTTGAGGTACGCGGTAGTAAAACTGAGTCATCAGTCGCGCTAAGTGTCTTCCACGTCAGGCTATGTGTGCATTTTGACAGCGTTGCCAAGTTTTATTTCCGTCGTCGGCCGCCAGAGACCGCACTTCAATTACTCAATTTATTACACCAACTCCACGTGGTGCAGGGTAACTTAACATTATTAGTCTGAAAACTCTACTGCATTCTTTATTAACGCTTTTTATGTATAACGGTACGAACAAGAAGAAGAAGAAGAAGAAGCACACTGGGACGGCGAAAATGTTACCGATCCTTGAAATTTCCAGAAAGTCTTTTTCATTTATTTTGTGTTTCGTTTAATACTGACACATGTCCACTATATATTTTTGTATTGACAGTTTTTCACAAATTATAAACAGAAAATAAGCCAATGAAAATCAAGATATTTGATATAATTATATACGATATCGACTTCATTTATTTATTGCAATAATAATAAAATTAATCTGTGGGGGTGGCTTACAGAAATAAATACTTCATTGGACAACCGTGTTAATGCCGACGCTGGTAGAAACTAATCAGAAAATTGCACTTTTCATTTAAGCACTGACTAAGTAAGAGCTATGCAAATCTGGTAATTACAGGTGGATAAACACGCATGTCCTAATTAAACAAACGTAGAAGTCACGTGACAACTTAATTGTGCAGCCGCGTATTTGTGTATAATCCGAATTTCCAGTAATCCGAGGGGATCTCGGTCCCATCTACCTCGAATTATCGAGACTCTACTGTATTTATATGGAGTTGGAGTCGATATTTAACTGTAAGAAGGTGATAACGAAGGTGATAAGAAGGTGATAAGAAGGTGATAAGAAGGTAATATTTACTAAACAATAAATCGTCCTTGATGGAAATTAGTAAGTTGGTAGCATTACACAGTAAATGATAAGTACAGAGATATAAAAATGATTGTGAAAAAATACATCTGTATATAAATTAGAAATACTAACTCCATTCTCCTGAAAATTCCGAATTCAGGAACACGTGTTATTATTTACGAGTCGTTTACTCCGCGTGTTTGTTGAGCTTTAGGGGTTCGTATGTTTTTTTTTTGTGCTAAACGAAAAGTTAATGCAGTTTTCACATTGCCATGGATGTAAACACAGCAAACGCCGAAACAACGAAGTTGGACTTTGTATATTTTGTGCCGGAAATACTTGTTCATTGTTGCACTGGAAAAACAATTACCGGCACCTGAAAAATTGAACTGGGACGATAACAATTTCCTTGATAACAATCGATATAGGAACGGCGAGGCGGAAATCTGTCGGATGCAGTATGAGAAGGCATCGAAAGGCGAATCTCGAATTTGTTCCATTAAATAAAATATGGATTTTAAATATATTACATACTGCAGACCTCCACATCGAATCATATAAAAGGGTGCTTCACAAATACAGGTTTTCTTTTAGTATATTCTCTTAGGCTAGAATATTGTTAAAAGACGTGTTATTATTAATGAACTATTTATAAAAGATAAATGTTTTATTACATTGAACGGTTTTTTCAAAACATTAAACGACTTACCAACGAAAACGTTTTATTAGCATTGGATATTTTACTATCATTAAACGTTCTATTATTATTAAATGTTTTCTGTCACATGCTTCTTAGCAAGCTTATGAAACGTTTCATTAACAATATAACCTTATTAGTGTTCTTGTGTAATTACGTTTTATTAGCATTGGATATTTTACTATCATTAAACGTTCTATTATTATTAAATGTTTTCTGTCACATGCTTCTTAGCAAGCTTATGAAACGTTTCATTAACAATATAACCTTATTAGTGTTCTTGTGTAATTACGTTTTATTAGCATTGAATATTTTACTATCATTAAACGTTCTATTATTATTAAATGTTTTCTGTCACATGCTTCTTAGCAAGCTTATGAAACGTTTCATTAACAATATAACCTTATTAGTGTTCTTGTGTAATTACGTTTTATTAGCATTGAATATTTTACTATCATTAAACGTTCTATTATTATTAAATGTTTTCTGTCACATGCTTCTTAGCAAGCTTATGAAACGTTTCATTAACAATATAACCTTATTATTGTTCTTGTGTAATTACGTTTTATTAGCATTGAATATTTTACTATCATTAAACGTTCTATTATTATTAAATGTTTTCTGTCACATGCTTCTTAGCAAGCTTATGAAACGTTTCATTAAAAATATAACCTTATTAGTGTTCTTGTGTAATTACGTTTTATTAGCATTGAATATTTTACTATCATTAAACGTTCTATTATTATTAAATGTTTTCTGTCACATGCTTCTTAGCAAGCTTATGAAACGTTTCATTAACAATATAACCTTATTAGTGTTCTTGTGTAATTACGTTTTATTAGCATTGAATATTTTACTATCATTAAACGTTCTATTATTATTAAATGTTTTCTGTCACATGCTTCTTAGCAAGCTTATGAAACGTTTCATTAACAATATAACCTTATTAGTGTTCTTGTGTAATTACGTTTTATTAGCATTGAATATTTTACTATCATTAAACGTTCTATTATTATTAAATGTTTTCTGTCACATGCTTCTTAGCAAGCTTATGAAACGTTTCATTAACAATATAACCTTATTAGTGTTCTTGTGTAATTACGTTTTATTAGCATTGAATATTTTACTATCATTAAACGTTCTATTATTATTAAATGTTTTCTGTCACATGCTTCTTTGCAAGCTTATGAAACGTTTCATTAACAATATAACCTTATTAGTGTTCTTGTGTAATTACGTTTTATTAGCATTGAATATTTTACTATCATTAAACGTTCTATTATTATTAAATGTTTTCTGTCACATGCTTCTTAGCAAGCTTATGAAACGTTTCATTAACAATATAACCTTATTAGTGTTCTTGTGTAATTACGTTTTATTAGCATTGAATATTTTACTATCATTAAACGTTCTATTATTATTAAATGTTTTCTGTCACATGCTTCTTTGCAAGCTTATGAAACGTTTCATTAACAATATAACCTTATTAGTGTTCTTGTGTAATTACGTTTTATTAGCATTGAATATTTTACTATCATTAAACGTTCTATTATTATTAAATGTTTTCTGTCACATGCTTCTTAGCAAGCTTATGAAACGTTTCATTAACAATATAACCTTATTAGTGTTCTTGTGTAATTACGTTTTATTAGCATTGAATATTTTACTATCATTAAACGTTCTATTATTATTAAATGTTTTCTGTCACATGCTTCTTAGCAAGCTTATGAAACGTTTCATTAACAATATAACCTTATTAGTGTTCTTGTGTAATTACGTTTTATTAGCATTGAATATTTTACTATCATTAAACGTTCTATTATTATTAAATGTTTTCTGTCACATGCTTCTTAGCAAGCTTATGAAACATTTCATTAAAAATATAACCTTATTATTGTTCTTGTGTAATTACGTTTTATTAGCATTGAATATTTTACTATCATTAAACGTTCTATTATTATTAAATGTTTTCTGTCACATGCTTCTTAGCAAGCTTATGAAACGTTTCATTAACAATATAACCTTATTAGTGTTCTTGTGTAATTACGTTTTATTAGCATTGAATATTTTACTATCATTAAACGTTCTATTATTATTAAATGTTTTCTGTCACATGCTTCTTAGCAAGCTTATGAAACGTTTCATTAACAATATAACCTTATTAGTGTTCTTGTGTAATTACGTTTTATTAGCATTGAATATTTTACTATCATTAAACGTTCTATTATTATTAAATGTTTTCTGTCACATGCTTCTTTGCAAGCTTATGAAACGTTTCATTAACAATATAACCTTATTAGTGTTCTTGTGTAATTACGTTTTATTAGCATTGAATATTTTACTATCATTAAACGTTCTATTATTATTAAATGTTTTCTGTCACATGCTTCTTTGCAAGCTTATGAAACGTTTCATTAACAATATAACCTTATTAGTGTTCTTGTGTAATTACGTTTTATTAGCATTGAATATTTTACTATCATTAAACGTTCTATTATTATTAAATGTTTTCTGTCACATGCTTCTTTGCAAGCTTATGAAACGTTTCATTAACAATATAACCTTATTAGTGTTCTTGTGTAATTACGTTTTATTAGCATTGAATATTTTACTATCATTAAACGTTCTATTATTATTAAATGTTTTCTGTCACATGCTTCTTAGCAAGCTTATGAAACATTTCATTAAAAATATAACCTTATTAGTGTTCTTGTGTAATTACGTTTTATTAGCATTGAATATTTTACTATCATTAAACGTTCTATTATTATTAAATGTTTTCTGTCACATGCTTCTTTGCAAGCTTATGAAACGTTTCATTAACAATATAACCTTATTAGTGTTCTTGTGTAATTACGTTTTATTAGCATTGAATATTTTACTATCATTAAACGTTCTATTATTATTAAATGTTTTCTGTCACATGCTTCTTTGCAAGCTTATGAAACGTTTCATTAACAATATAACCTTATTAGTGTTCTTGTGTAATTACGTTTTATTAGCATTGAATATTTTACTATCATTAAACGTTCTATTATTATTAAATGTTTTCTGTCACATGCTTCTTAGCAAGCTTATGAAACGTTTCATTAACAATATAACCTTATTAGTGTTCTTGTGTAATTACGTTTTATTAGCATTGAATATTTTACTATCATTAAACGTTCTATTATTATTAAATGTTTTCTGTCACATGCTTCTTAGCAAGCTTATGAAACGTTTCATTAACAATATAACCTTATTAGTGTTCTTGTGTAATTACGTTTTATTAGCATTGAATATTTTACTATCATTAAACGTTCTATTATTATTAAATGTTTTCTGTCACATGCTTCTTAGCAAGCTTATGAAACGTTTCATTAACAATATAACCTTATTAGTGTTCTTGTGTAATTACGTTTTATTAGCATTGAATATTTTACTATCATTAAACGTTCTATTATTATTAAATGTTTTCTGTCACATGCTTCTTAGCAAGCTTATGAAACGTTTCATTAACAATATAACCTTATTATTGTTCTTGTGTAATTACGTTTTATTAGCATTGAATATTTTACTATCATTAAACGTTCTATTATTATTAAATGTTTTCTGTCACATGCTTCTTAGCAAGCTTATGAAACGTTTCATTAAAAATATAACCTTATTAGTGTTCTTGTGTAATTACGTTTTATTAGCGTTGAATATTTTACTATCATTAAACGTTCTATTATTATTAAATGTTTTCTGTCACATGCTTCTTAGCAAGCTTATGAAACGTTTCATTAACAATATAACCTTATTAGTGTTCTTGTGTAATTACGTTTTATTAGCATTGAATATTTTACTATCATTAAACGTTCTATTATTATTAAATGTTTTCTGTCACATGCTTCTTAGCAAGCTTATGAAACGTTTCATTAACAATATAACCTTATTAGTGTTCTTGTGTAATTACGTTTTATTAGCATTGAATATTTTACTATCATTAAACGTTCTATTATTATTAAATGTTTTCTGTCACATGCTTCTTAGCAAGCTTATGAAACGTTTCATTAACAATATAACCTTATTAGTGTTCTTGTGTAATTACGTTTTATTAGCATTGAATATTTTACTATCATTAAACGTTCTATTATTATTAAATGTTTTCTGTCACATGCTTCTTTGCAAGCTTATGAAACGTTTCATTAACAATATAACCTTATTAGTGTTCTTGTGTAATTACGTTTTATTAGCATTGAATATTTTACTATCATTAAACGTTCTATTATTATTAAATGTTTTCTGTCACATGCTTCTTAGCAAGCTTATGAAACGTTTCATTAACAATATAACCTTATAAGTGTTCTTGTGTAATTACGTTTTATTAGCATTGAATATTTTACTATCATTAAACGTTCTATTATTATTAAATGTTTTCTGTCACATGCTTCTTAGCAAGCTTATGAAACGTTTCATTAACAATATAACCTTATTAGTGTTCTTGTGTAATTACGTTTTATTAGCATTGAATATTTTACTATCATTAAACGTTCTATTATTATTAAATGTTTTCGGTCACATGCTTCTTTGCAAGCTTATGAAACGTTTCATTAACAATATAACCTTATTAGTGTTCTTGTGTAATTACGTTTTATTAGCATTGAATATTTTACTATCATTAAACGTTCTATTATTATTAAATGTTTTCTGTCACATGCTTCTTAGCAAGCTTATGAAACGTTTCATTAACAATATAACCTTATTAGTGTTCTTGTGTAATTACGTTTTATTAGCATTGAATATTTTACTATCATTAAACGTTCTATTATTATTAAATGTTTTCTGTCACATGCTTCTTTGCAAGCTTATGAAACGTTTCATTAACAATATAACCTTATTAGTGTTCTTGTGTAATTACGTTTTATTAGCATTGAATATTTTACTATCATTAAACGTTCTATTATTATTAAATGTTTTCTGTCACATGCTTCTTAGCAAGCTTATGAAACGTTTCATTAACAATATAACCTTATTAGTGTTCTTGTGTAATTACGTTTTATTAGCATTGAATATTTTACTATCATTAAACGTTCTATTATTATTAAATGTTTTCTGTCACATGCTTCTTAGCAAGCTTATGAAACGTTTCATTAACAATATAACCTTATTAGTGTTCTTGTGTAATTACGTTTTATTAGCATTGAATATTTTACTATCATTAAACGTTCTATTATTATTAAATGTTTTCTGTCACATGCTTCTTAGCAAGCTTATGAAACGTTTCATTAACAATATAACCTTATTATTGTTCTTGTGTAATTACGTTTTATTAGCATTGAATATTTTACTATCATTAAACGTTCTATTATTATTAAATGTTTTCTGTCACATGCTTCTTAGCAAGCTTATGAAACGTTTCATTAACAATATAACCTTATTAGTGTTCTTGTGTAATTACGTTTTATTAGCATTGAATATTTTACTATCATTAAACGTTCTATTATTATTAAATGTTTTCTGTCACATGCTTCTTAGCAAGCTTATGAAACGTTTCATTAACAATATAACCTTATTAGTGTTCTTGTGTAATTACGTTTTATTAGCATTGAATATTTTACTATCATTAAACGTTCTATTATTATTAAATGTTTTCTGTCACATGCTTCTTTGCAAGCTTATGAAACGTTTCATTAACAATATAACCTTATTAGTGTTCTTGTGTAATTACGTTTTATTAGCATTGAATATTTTACTATCATTAAACGTTCTATTATTATTAAATGTTTTCTGTCACATGCTTCTTTGCAAGCTTATGAAACGTTTCATTAACAATATAACCTTATTAGTGTTCTTGTGTAATTACGTTTTATTAGCATTGAATATTTTACTATCATTAAACGTTCTATTATTATTAAATGTTTTCTGTCACATGCTTCTTTGCAAGCTTATGAAACGTTTCATTAACAATATAACCTTATTAGTGTTCTTGTGTAATTACGTTTTATTAGCATTGAATATTTTACTATCATTAAACGTTCTATTATTATTAAATGTTTTCTGTCACATGCTTCTTAGCAAGCTTATGAAACATTTCATTAAAAATATAACCTTATTAGTGTTCTTGTGTAATTACGTTTTATTAGCATTGAATATTTTACTATCATTAAACGTTCTATTATTATTAAATGTTTTCTGTCACATGCTTCTTAGCAAGCTTATGAAACGTTTCATTAACAATATAACCTTATTAGTGTTCTTGTGTAATTACGTTTTATTAGCATTGAATATTTTACTATCATTAAACGTTCTATTATTATTAAATGTTTTCTGTCACATGCTTCTTTGCAAGCTTATGAAACGTTTCATTAACAATATAACCTTATTAGTGTTCTTGTGTAATTACGTTTTATTAGCATTGAATATTTTACTATCATTAAACGTTCTATTATTATTAAATGTTTTCTGTCACATGCTTCTTAGCAAGCTTATGAAACGTTTCATTAACAATATAACCTTATTAGTGTTCTTGTGTAATTACGTTTTATTAGCATTGAATATTTTACTATCATTAAACGTTCTATTATTATTAAATGTTTTCTGTCACATGCTTCTTAGCAAGCTTATGAAACATTTCATTAAAAATATAACCTTATTAGTGTTCTTGTGTAATTACGTTTTATTAGCATTGAATATTTTACTATCATTAAACGTTCTATTATTATTAAATGTTTTCTGTCACATGCTTCTTAGCAAGCTTATGAAACGTTTCATTAACAATATAACCTTATTAGTGTTCTTGTGTAATTACGTTTTATTAGCATTGAATATTTTACTATCATTAAACGTTCTATTATTATTAAATGTTTTCTGTCACATGCTTCTTAGCAAGCTTATGAAACGTTTCATTAACAATATAACCTTATTAGTGTTCTTGTGTAATTACGTTTTATTAGCATTGAATATTTTACTATCATTAAACGTTCTATTATTATTAAATGTTTTCTGTCACATGCTTCTTAGCAAGCTTATGAAACGTTTCATTAACAATATAACCTTATTAGTGTTCTTGTGTAATTACGTTTTATTAGCATTGAATATTTTACTATCATTAAACGTTCTATTATTATTAAATGTTTTCTGTCACATGCTTCTTAGCAAGCTTATGAAACGTTTCATTAACAATATAACCTTATTAGTGTTCTTGTGTAATTACGTTTTATTAGCATTGAATATTTTACTATCATTAAACGTTCTATTATTATTAAATGTTTTCTGTCACATGCTTCTTAGCAAGCTTATGAAACATTTCATTAAAAATATAACCTTATTAGTGTTCTTGTGTAATTACGTTTTATTAGCATTGAATATTTTACTATCATTAAACGTTCTATTATTATTAAATGTTTTCTGTCACATGCTTCTTAGCAAGCTTATGAAACATTTCATTAAAAATATAACCTTATTAGTGTTCTTGTGTAATTACGTTTTATTAGCATTGAATATTTTACTATCATTAAACGTTCTATTATTATTAAATGTTTTCTGTCACATGCTTCTTAGCAAGCTTATGAAACGTTTCATTAACAATATAACCTTATTAGTGTTCTTGTGTAATTACGTTTTATTAGCATTGAATATTTTACTATCATTAAACGTTCTATTATTATTAAATGTTTTCTGTCACATGCTTCTTAGCAAGCTTATGAAACATTTCATTAAAAATATAACCTTATTAGTGTTCTTGTGTAATTACGTTTTATTAGCATTGAATATTTTACTATCATTAAACGTTCTATTATTATTAAATGTTTTCTGTCACATGCTTCTTAGCAAGCTTATGAAACGTTTCATTAACAATATAACCTTATTAGTGTTCTTGTGTAATTACGTTTTATTAGCATTGAATATTTTACTATCATTAAACGTTCTATTATTATTAAATGTTTTCTGTCACATGCTTCTTAGCAAGCTTATGAAACGTTTCATTAACAATATAACCTTATTAGTGTTCTTGTGTAATTACGTTTTATTAGCATTGAATATTTTACTATCATTAAACGTTCTATTATTATTAAATGTTTTCTGTCACATGCTTCTTAGCAAGCTTATGAAACATTTCATTAAAAATATAACCTTATTAGTGTTCTTGTGTAATTACGTTTTATTAGCATTGAATATTTTACTATCATTAAACGTTCTATTATTATTAAATGTTTTCTGTCACATGCTTCTTAGCAAGCTTATGAAACGTTTCATTAACAATATAACCTTATTAGTGTTCTTGTGTAATTACGTTTTATTAGCATTGAATATTTTACTATCATTAAACGTTCTATTATTATGAAATGTTTTCTGTCACATGCTTCTTAGCAAGCTTATGAAACGTTTCATTAACAATATAACCTTATTAGTGTTCTTGTGTAATTACGTTTTATTAGCATTGAATATTTTACTATCATTAAACGTTCTATTATTATTAAATGTTTTCTGTCACATGCTTCTTAGCAAGCTTATGAAACATTTCATTAAAAATATAACCTTATTAGTGTTCTTGTGTAATTACGTTTTATTAGCATTGAATATTTTACTATCATTAAACGTTCTATTATTATTAAATGTTTTCTGTCACATGCTTCTTAGCAAGCTTATGAAACATTTCATTAAAAATATAACCTTATTAGTGTTCTTGTGTAATTACGTTTTATTAGCATTGAATATTTTACTATCATTAAACGTTCTATTATTATTAAATGTTTTCTGTCACATGCTTCTTAGCAAGCTTATGAAACGTTTCATTAACAATATAATCTTATTAGTGTTCTTGTGTAATTACGTTTTATTAGCATTGAATATTTTACTATCATTAAACGTTCTATTATTATTAAATGTTTTCTGTCACATGATTCTTAGCAAGCTTATGAAACGTTTCATTAACAATATAACCTTATTAGTGTTCTTGTGTAATTACGTTTTATTAGCATTGAATATTTTACTATCATTAAACGTTCTATTATTATTAAATGTTTTCTGTCACATGCTTCTTTGCAAGCTTATGAAACGTTTCATTAACAATATAACCTTATTAGTGTTCTTGTGTAATTACGTTTTATTAGCATTGAATATTTTACTATCATTAAACGTTCTATTATTATTAAATGTTTTCTGTCACATGCTTCTTTGCAAGCTTATGAAACGTTTCATTAACAATATAACCTTATTAGTGTTCTTGTGTAATTACGTTTTATTAGCATTGAATATTTTACTATCATTAAACGTTCTATTATTATTAAATGTTTTCTGTCACATGATTCTTAGCAAGCTTATGAAACGTTTCATTAACAATATAACCTTATTAGTGTTCTTGTGTAATTACGTTTTATTAGCATTGAATATTTTACTATCATTAAACGTTCTATTATTATTAAATGTTTTCTGTCACATGCTTCTTTGCAAGCTTATGAAACGTTTCATTAACAATATAACCTTATTAGTGTTCTTGTGTAATTACGTTTTATTAGCATTGAATATTTTACTATCATTAAACGTTCTATTATTATTAAATGTTTTCTGTCACATGCTTCTTTGCAAGCTTATGAAACGTTTCATTAACAATATAACCTTATTAGTGTTCTTGTGTAATTACGTTTTATTAGCATTGAATATTTTACTATCATTAAACGTTCTATTATTATTAAATGTTTTCTGTCACATGATTCTTAGCAAGCTTATGAAACGTTTCATTAACAATATAACCTTATTAGTGTTCTTGTGTAATTACGTTTTATTAGCATTGAATATTTTACTATCATTAAACGTTCTATTATTATTAAATGTTTTCTGTCACATGCTTCTTAGCAAGCTTATGAAACGTTTCATTAACAATATAACCTTATTAGTGTTCTTGTGTAATTACGTTTTATTAGCATTGAATATTTTACTATCATTAAACGTTCTATTATTATTAAATATTTTCTGTCATATGATTCTTAGCAAGCTTATGAAACGTTTCATTAACAATATAACCTTATTAGTGTTCTTGTGTAATTACGTTTTATTAGCATTGAATATTTTACTATCATTAAACGTTCTATTATTATTAAATGTTTTCTGTCACATGCTTCTTTGCAAGCTTATGAAACGTTTCATTAACAATATAACCTTATTAGTGTTCTTGTGTAATTACGTTTTATTAGCATTGAATATTTTACTATCATTAAACGTTCTATTATTATTAAATGTTTTCTGTCACATGCTTCTTTGCAAGCTTATGAAACGTTTCATTAACAATATAACCTTATTAGTGTTCTTGTGTAATTACGTTTTATTAGCATTGAATATTTTACTATCATTAAACGTTCTATTATTATTAAATGTTTTCTGTCACATGCTTCTTAGCAAGCTTATGAAACGTTTCATTAACAATATAACCTTATTAGTATTCTTGTGTAATTACGTTTTATTAGCATTGAATATTTTACTATCATTAAACGTTCTATTATTATTAAATGTTTTCTGTCACATGCTTCTTTGCAAGCTTATGAAACATTTCATTAAAAATATAACCTTATTAGTGTTCTTGTGTAATTACGTTTTATTAGCATTGAATATTTTACTATCATTAAACGTTCTATTATTATTAAATGTTTTCTGTCACATGCTTCTTAGCAAGCTTATGAAACGTTTCATTAACAATATAACCTTATTAGTGTTCTTGTGTAATTACGTTTTATTAGCATTGAACATTTTACTATCATTAAACGTTCTATTATTATTAAATGTTTTCTGTCACATGCTTCTTTGCAAGCTTATGAAACATTTCATTAAAAATATAACCTTATTAGTGTTCTTGTGTAATTACGTTTTATTAGCATTGAATATTTTACTATCATTAAACGTTCTATTATTATTAAATGTTTTCTGTCACATGCTTCTTAGCAAGCTTATGAAACGTTTCATTAACAATATAACCTTATTAGTGTTCTTGTGTAATTACGTTTTATTAGCATTGAATATTTTACTATCATTAAACGTTCTATTATTATTAAATGTTTTCTGTCACATGCTTCTTAGCAAGCTTATGAAACGTTTCATTAACAATATAACCTTATTAGTGTTCTTGTGTAATTACGTTTTATTAGCATTGAATATTTTACTATCATTAAACGTTCTATTATTATTAAATGTTTTCTGTCACATGCTTCTTTGCA